>JAFMOD010000766.1:2219174-2431674 GCA_019802435.1 Corydoras maculifer
TATATATATATATATATATATATATATATATATATATATATATATATATATATAATATTATTCATAACAGGGGAAAAAATATATATATATATGTATAATATTGCTTACTTTTTCCTTTGAAATTGTGTTATTCATGTGTATGCATTGTAAACTTTATATGTCCATGAATGCTGACCAAGTCAAAAACACAGATACAGTTAGAAACTGATAGTAAGCCTATAAAATGTACCAAAAGCTAAAATATAGAATAGAAATACCAGAGACTCTAGGTGTTACCACCTTCAGAACACCTGTGTTTTATTAAAACCGGAATGGTAATGTGGGAAATAGCATGCCCTGACAGCTTTTCTCTATCTCCCGCCTCCTGTAGCCAACTCGTTTAAGCAGAGCAGCTCATAACTCTCAGAGATGAAGCTCCAGGCTTTTGCATTTCTTCTACAGAATCCTCTGCAAGTTCAATCTGAATAGAAGCAGGTAAGTGTTGGCTTAATTAAATAGAGCATTGTTTACTATATTAAATGCTTTACAATCATTCTGTTCTGTTCTAAAATTGTGAAAGAAGAGAATATAGTTGAATTCAATTTTTTTTTATTGTGACTTGTTGAGCTATTAGTCCTTAAAAGTTCATTATGCAGTCAGTCAGTAAGTGACTCTGGATGATGATGATGATGATGATTATGATACCTGCTTAATGCTGTAAATAGGCTTCAGCCATATGCTAACATATGGACAGAAAAGAGAACAAATTGAGTTTTTCTTAAAGAAGCAACACAATCAGGACTTATTTTTATTCTCAAAATGTAAAGTAAGAACATATTTCCTTTTAGGGATCAGTAAAAAAAAATTCTGATACTTTTATGTTCCTGGTATTTGTATGTGCATGAGGTATGAGGAAGAATAACAATTTTTGTTTTTAGAGACTGCTCAAAAAAAATATCAATGTGATTCATCATACGGATATAGTGAGTAATTGTACAAGTTGTATATTGCTGTATATTTCCTCTGAGTTTCAACCACAAAATTAGAGAAGTAAAGAGTACAGTAAAGTACAGACAGATTGTGGCTGTGATGCAGTTTAGACCTTCAAAAAGCAAAAAATGACAAATGAAGCACAAATTGTTTCTTCAAAAATTATATGTATATTAAATATATAATAATAATAATAATAATATATATATTTTTTTGGATGTATATTTTTACAATGCTGCTGGTTTCCTTCATTTTTACCATTTTTCTAAATGTTAAAAGGATTCAGTCATTAATAATATTGTATATAATATTTATGTTAAATTCACTATATGGACCAAAGCACTGGGAAGATTGTACACTTACAGGAACTTGATTGATATCCAATTATAAGTCAGTTACCATCTACAACAGCAATCACTTATTTGGGAAAGCTTTCTGCAGGATTTTGGAGTATAAGATTTATTTTTAATTCAGCGTCTCTGTTTGGTTTTATTTCAATGCTGTTTAAAGGGCTTAAGGTCAATACTTTGTGGGCTCTTATAATGCCGATTGTGGAGGCAAGTAGTGAATTGGTTTGAAGGTCTATAGCCTCAGCAATCACACAGATACTAATCCTTGTTTTTTTGTGTGTTCATCCAAATTCAAACCTGACCTTCATCAGGTGTCATGGATTCATGCAACTGCTCAATCAGTGACTTCAAGATGAATGTATTTCCCACTGTCTATCTGCTCATCTTCTTCTTGGGTATGGTAGGCCATATCATCTCCATGTACATCTTTTTCAACGTGTGGCGCAAGAAGAGCCTGACAACAGTCAATCTGTTCATGATTAACCTACTGGTTTCGGACCTGATGCTGGTTTGCTCTTTGCCCTTTAGAGCAAGTTATTACATATTAGGATCTAGCTGGAAATTTGGAAATGTGGGCTGCAGTTTAATATTCTACATCTTCTACCTAAACATGTACACCTCTGTTTTCTTTTTGGTGTCGCTGAACATCATGCGCTACCTGGCACTGATGCATCCCTACCGCTTTTTACACCTGCAAAAGTGTTGCAACGGGTGGGTGGTTTGTTTGTTCATCTGGTTTTTCGTGGCTCTGGCTTGCAGTCCACTGTTGAATGTGCGAAATTCCAACACAGCGACCAACAACAAGTGTCTGGAGCTGCCGAATAATGCAACAGCTATTGACAAATTTATCAACATCAATTATGGGACTCTAATTTGCTTCATGGTTCCACTGGTCATCGTCTTGTTATGCTCTGTGTTTGTAGCCTACAGGGTGCTAAGGCTTGGTCCTGCCCAACACACCATCAACACATCAAAGAGGAAAGCGTTTGCTTTGGTGGTCATCAGCCTAGGCTTTTTTCTGATATGTTTCCTACCCTATCACATAGTCCGTGGAATATTTCTTCACAAGGAGAGAGAGATGAGTGTGAAGTGTCCAAATTCCTGTGACTCCATAAAACATGTGCGCAGGGCTGCAGTCGTGACCCTCTGTTTGTGTTTGGCCCACAGCTGCTTGGACCCAATTCTTTTTTTCTTTGTCGGTGAGCATTTCAGAACTTTTTTTGCCAGGCTGCTTAACAAAAAGACATTACATATAAGAAATGACCCTGAACGCCAGCAGAGGGCAGAGCTGCAGATCCTGCAGAAGTGACAAGTGGACAAGTTGCTGCTTTACGTGCCCCATGGGGTTAAATGTGAAATATGACTGAGATGACTAAGTTGGTACTGAATGGTGTTTTTGATCAGAGAATTTTGTTAATTTAGTAATTTAAAGTAATTTACATAAACATATAAAAAACTGTTTACTAAACCATATACTATAAAATAGATAGTGAAAATAATGGACTTCACTTCAGCTTTGCTGTACTTACTCTCCTTGAGTTAAAAAAACAAACAAAAAAACAATAATTATTTTACCATTTACATGTTGGAAAATCCTGATTTGGTTTTGATAAAATTTATAAGAATAGTATGTGGCTTTACTTAAATTATAAAGCACTTATTTGTAGTCCTTTAGTGAAACTGATGACTTGTTCAAACTACAACAAATATGAAAACAGACATTGAAACCAGATCAGCAAATGATCAGGATTAATGACTGCAGTTTAGCTTGTTCCTCTCTTAACTCGCTTTGAATAAAAGTGTCTGCTAAAGGACTATATGTAAATGTGAATGTAAATCTGAAGAAAAGAGCATCAGACAACAGAAAAGCTCAACTGATCAATATATAACGATGATGTACATCTTTTAAATTACATTTAAATAGATGGAGATACATAAATAGATTTTCTTGATACTTAATGAAACATGCAGATGTTAGACTTGTCATTGTACAATCACACTTTGAAAAATTGCCTTGTTGACATTTGAATGTATGAAATGTTACTGTATTTCAGACCAATAAGTGATTCCTCTGATGTTTCAGCTGTGGGAAATTTGCAGGGGGTTGGTTTTGGTTGGAAATTGCACCTGTGAAACTTTCAAAATGTTTTTTTAATTATTATAGGATGCATTTAAACCATATAATACTTATATATCAGGCTCAATCTAAGCTTCCAAGTGTATTTTTTGAATATTGGTATTGCCTGCTGGAACAGGAAGAGCGACTTTATAACTAGTAATAATAGCACTGTGTAAGTGATTGCACACAATGTCAGAAGAATTATCTCTAAGCACATGCTGTAGCAAAAAAAATAATGGCCGCCCTCTTCCTGCCACTACACAGTTACTCAGTATAAAATGTAACTTCCTCTTACATTTCCTCCATAAATGGTATTGTTGTTGACACTTGAAAAAACCCCAATCTGCTGTCTTCATTCTTAAATCCCTCCCATTTAGCTGACATGCTGTAAGTGAGAGGAAGCATTAAATGATTAAAGGCTACAAGCAGATTTCACTAAATCATAAGAACACTGTAGTCAGTTAAAAGTTTGCATGTTCTCCTTATGTCTATGTAGCACTCCTCTGAGTGCTTCATCTCCTCCCCACAGCCCAAAAGCATTTAAATATGGGTATGGACGATAGATACTTAATTGCGTAATAATCAGAATAATTATCCAGGTTTTACACTCCTGTAATACAGCAGAAGTAATGAAAGTTTCATGCAAATATATTTTCTTTGCTTAATATTTATTTCTAAAGGCCTTTTTTTCTGGCTTAAGTCATTACTCATCAGCAGGAGATATTTCATTGTGCCACATACATAGTTTTCAATAATCCCACAAGTTTCACATCTTGATTTGTTGGTCAAACTGAAATTCAGTAATTTCCTGTGACAGTTGGTGGAGTTGCCATAATAAATTCAATAGCCATGGTGTATATGTGTATTTATGTATGAATATGAGATTGTTTAAATTCTCCAAAAAGAGTTGAAATAAATAAATAAAAAGCTGGGTCATCTTTTAAAATATAACTTGTGATAAGTTTGAACATCTGTTGTCCTTTTTTTCAATATTAATGTATTTCAGTGTATCATTAGCAATATGTTTTCGTGATTCAATTATTTTCTTCTGAGAGCACTTGTACTTTTTTAAAACCTTTTTCAATACATGGTACAGAATGGTTGTTTTGTAAATAAAATGCAAATGTGTAAGTCAGATAATCATTGTGTTTTATCAAACTACTGTTCTCATCATGGTCTCAGAGTGTCAAAGGCACATCTAAATATAGATGCATTCTGCTCTCTTGGGTCTCTGGCCTTCCTCATGGACATGAGGGGGCAGCAGGTTGAACAACCCAGTATTGATTTAATTGTTTGCCTTATCTTGTCCCCCATTTTTTAAACTAACAGTCTAATGTTTTATCAGTTTGTCAATTAAGTGTCTTTACGCAGTCAAGAAGAACTTACAGCTGGCGTTTAAATTGAAGAAGTTGAACCAATCTGGCAACCCTGTTCATGGGAGGAGGGTGAGTGGAAAGCACCAACTTCAACAAGTCAATACAGTGTAGCTGCTAGAGTGTTCAGGGTAGCTCTCCAAACACAAGTGGGCAACATGGAGGTAAGTTTATGTTAATATTTTATTCACAGTACATTTTACTGTTTTGTTAAATAAGTTTTGTTACATTCATAAGCCATTCAGATGCACAGATTACATGTAACAACATTAGAGTGACTGTCAAATTATTAGGTGGTTGAATTTACACTTAAATTGTGCAGCTTTTCAATAAGAAGTCATTAGGACAACAGATGTTGGTCTATATTATTGTGATAGAAACACTAAAGTTATTAAATAAGCTTTCAGATGCTTTTTGTATTTGCTTTTGTCATTATCAAGGATTATCTTAAATGTTTGTGTGTCCCAAATGATATTAATGTAAACATATTCAGAATATTATCATGCCATTTACAAAAACATATAACATGAAAATGCACAAATGTATATTTGTTAAATAATATTTGTGATCTGAAATAAAAAAAACTCAAATGTAAACTAATATTTATAGAGGATACTGTGTTCAAAATAAAAGTCTTGTGCAGCTGCGTGCATGGACACAATTCTTTTACATCTTAAATTTATTTTAAACAAAAGTAAATGTTTTTTTGTAGATGATGTACTATTTAGTTTCATTGAAAGTGTGTGTGTGTGTGTGTATCACATAGATGAGGGGGGGGGGACTGTAACAGTTCTGCTGTTTTTGAACAAACAGATCATAAGAGTTTCTGTTTAATGAACCTTGCAACCATCAAAGTGATGCGTCAGTCCAAAAATAAATGCCAAATTAAAGCATCTGTTCATTTTGCTTTATGGTTTGTGCCAGCTTATCATCCAGTGTCACCTGATTCTTTGACATGTCTCTCAATTGCAGTCAACTAACTGACAGGAAGTGGTGTAACCTCATTTGTTAAAATGGCGGCATTTATGACGCACTGCTGTAAGTGTGTGAACCTGTGCATGTGTGAGAGGTAAACGAAAATGATATTTTTTGGCATGCTGGTTCACTGTGAAGTCCATGATTAGAAACGAAAATGCCAGTCACTCAAAATAGCCAGGGCCTATTTAAAGTTTAGTGGCTGAGGTGTCGGTAAACACGCTTCCCCTCCCACCTTTTTAGAGTTTGATATAAATGTAATATATTATAAACATATATGTGACAGTAGTCAGATATCGAACCTTTGTCGGTATATTTATGTTATCTTAATGTTACAGAAACTGATACAGGTTCTAATTTGTATTAATGTTTATTAGATTTCTTTTATATTTGTCCAAATAAAAACTACAGGTTTGAGTAGAATGATCAATTAACAAAGAGACAAATTGTGAATATAATAGATATAACCTGAAAAATTATTATAATGTAATATAGTACATACAAAGTACCTTTGATTTACTACTTTGAAAAGAGAACGACACAGGTTTTAAGCATTTGCACAATTTAGAGTTGTTAAGGTGAAAACCCAGCTGTTTAAACAGTCCACATTGTGCAGCACTAACTTACTTAAGAATCATCATGCTGTCAACAAAATACCTGCTGTCATTATGGATCAGATTATAAACCAATCAGTTTGTGATGTTATAGTTAATCCTAGTGTATGTGATGTATAAGCTGACAGTGTTGCACTGCAGTGTTAAACCCCTGCATCTTTGCCAGAGTGCTGTGATGGGGGAGCATGTGCTTTCCTGGTTATGTGAGTTCATTATCTCCTGAATGTCAGCTATGTGAAAACTCTGTCAGAGCAGAGTTATGGTCGGAGCCACCTCAGCAGCTGACTGTGGACCAGAGCTGCAACAGGCAAAAGATTATAGATGATGGATTAAAACAGGAATGAGTCAATATTTCAAATTAGATTTAGATTTCATTACAAACAGTGTTAACAAAAAGTTTGAGTTTAACAGTGAAATATGCATTTGTTTTGTGTAGAATGAAGTTCTGTAAAAATTTCGTAATGTGTGATGAAACAAAATGTGCCGTTTTACCACAGCTATAACAGAGATGTTTCTCATGACATCTCTTAGTTTCACTGTAGCATATCTGTTCCTCAAAATAGTTCTTATTTACATTGATATGAAAAAGCACTCACTTGAGTATTTGCATTTTTTTTATTAGATGTATTCAATTTATTTTTAAGGTAGATTTTGTTCATAATAAAGTAAAAAAAAAATCATATTTGCATCTGGATGAAGAGAGGAGGACATTTTAGCAAGTCCGCTAATGGGAGAACTACATTTACATTTACATTTAGTAAATAACTTAACATCAGCATCATTATAATCTGCAGTATTTAATCAGTCTTTTTTTGTTATGTTTGGCTTTGCATACATGCTGGGAATGTGAATATGGCAGAGCTTGCACATACCAGCCCAACCCATTTGGGATGTTGCTTCATATTGTGCAATTCAACTGCCTGATTTTTACAGAATTAAAGTAGATATTCTTCATGATTATTTTACATGCCTTCATCAGCAAAGGCAAAACAAAATTGGTATTAGTAACAGACTCATCCCTAGTTTTCAATTCAACCTAATGAATGAGGTGACTTCCTGCAGGCAAAGTCAGAGCTTTTTACTGATTTATCGGCTCATTTATAAGAAATCTTTTCACATGTTTTGATATGTATAGTCATCAATACCAGAGATGTGTACATGTTTCACACAAGTTCTTCCTATGATTCAACAAACAGATAAAAGATGATCAAAGCAGATAAAACCAAGATTGTGGGTTTATGCACCTAGATTTTTGACCTTTGTATTTTTTTATTCTTTATTCTGTTGTAGTGCATTTACATGATTATGTTCTGCTTTGACATAGAAATGATCTGAACTGTTTTCTGATTTACACCTACTTTAACAGTAATATGCTGTTAGGTAACAGATTATTTGGACCAAAAAAGTGCACAACTATTGAAAAACACTTTGGCTTCGCAGTATTAATTTATTCACTTTGTCAGCTATTTACAGCATAGTAAACAAAAATGTCCTATCAATCTGTGTGGTGCCTTGATGTCAACTCTCAAATTCTTTTACCCTGTTTACCTCAGTTTAGTAAACAAAATCACAAAAACATGATGTATTCTGTAATAGACTGATGTCATTACTTTATAAGATGTTGGTTACGTTAAATCAGAATATAATTCAGCTGTGCAATGTGTATTGGTATGAACAGTCAACTTATCCATTTGTTCTCAGGGGAGAGGGTCCACGCCCTGACCTAAAAAGTAAGCCTGATGCTTAATGCTCTGCAAGCCAACTGTTCAGAATTAAGTTCAGTGGACTCAGTGGACTGGGTGTTATCACATGCATGCAAAAAATAAAGTTTCTTAAAAGTATAGAAGGATTCTAAACTTGTTCTCAAATCCAGCCACTTAATTAAGCCTTAAAAGAATTAATGAATATTTAGTAGAGCGGTACTCTTGTTTTACATCATTCACTACAATAAGATTTGATCCCACTGAAACTAAACTAAAAAAAAGTTTGAGTTGCATCATACTTACCTCCTAGCTGACTCCAGTTTCTTCCCATGAGCAATCTTAACACTTCCAGTAAATGCCCCTGATCTATCTCAAGCAAGGCATCGCCTGGTGCTGACTGACAGCAACAGATATAGTACACAGAAGCTTTTAGACAAGTTGTAACCACAGTCCTAAGTGCTCTAGCACCCTCACCAAAGACTGGTATTTAGCTGCTGATAATACAAATATCAAGATATGGGGGTCAGTTCTATTCTCCAGGTTAATAATGGACATGGGGAGTCTAAAGTTCCTGATCTCTTAGGAACAGAGCAAAGCGAGTTTCCAAACTGTTAAGCACATTCTTTTTCATTTGATGTTTCTTTATTAAAAAAAAAGGCATACAGTTTATTACAGTTTCCTGTTTTGGCGAAATTAAACGTTCTTCTTCCTGATCTGATGTAGAGCAGGTGGCGGCGAGGTGTTCTCACATTTTCAAAATTGTATAAATATCTGACAATGTCTGTGGATTTGTTTAATGTTCTAATAGGCAATTATGATGTGACAGCCCTGAGTTATCCTGACCTAACCCTGGTGTATTTCAGCAGGGGCCAAAACTCTCTGTGGCTGAGCTGGCTGGAAGGTTTAAGTGTCAAAATACCCTTCCTACAGCAAATGAAGGGGTGAGACTTCTTAAGTATAATCACTTAGATCTTCCCTCTCGTCTGGCTTCCCTCTTCCTCTGAAGTCTGTATTTTATTTATCCAGCTTTTCATCATTTTTCTTTCTGCACTTTTCGCTCATTGGGTCTTGTCCTCTTCCATATTGTAAATGAGAACATTCTTATTTACATCTGGCTTATTATTTATGGTAACTTTTTTCATTTCATTCAAAAAGTTTACGAGTATAAGCTTTAATTATTAACTGCAATACACTGAAAATTAAGTAGTTTATTAAAAAATCAAAAACACTTATGTTGAATATAAGTTGCATTATTGAGGGTAGACACTTTTCAGAAACCAATGAAAAACCATTTAAAGGTCATCTAACATGGGATTAAAGTCTACAAGTATTAATACTTGAACACAAACTAACAGTGTGGATTTTAATGTGAATCTGCTATGTACATACATTAGTCCAAACAATGAAAACTCTCAGTAGACTTGCATTAAAATAAATAGTAGTGCATTGTCATTTATTATTTCATTTAGTCATTTTTCATTATAACACATGCGTTTCTAAAGCATGTGAAACAACTATGAGACAGGTCAGTTTTAGTATAATGAATACAGTAGTATGCCGTGATTTTATAAGCATGTATTTATAAAACATTAGTAAGTCCTGAATATTCTGAATATTTATAATAAACAACTTTGATTCATAACAGTCTGGCACTTTCACTTTTATACTTCTGTCTCTGTCACTATCATAATTAGATTAACTGCTCTGTACACTTTTACTTTTTTATCATTTTAACTCTACTCATTCTGTAAACAGTGAATTTGCTCTGCTTTATCTGAGACTTTTGAATTTCAGACTGTTGAACTATTTGATTGACTTCAATCATTTTCGGCATGTTTTTCTTGACTTTCTTTGATTTCGGATAATGCCTGTTTCTTTACAGGCTAATCACAGCTGAATGAAGATTGTTTGTGAATGCTGTATTCATCAATACAACTATTTGTTTAATAATTTTATAAAGTAATATACAGGCAAGGAAATATACAAGACGAAAAAATGGGTAAAAAATATCTAACAGGAAGTGGAAGCTTCTTGTTAGTTTTAGATGTTGCAAATGACATGTCTGAATCAACTCACACTCAACTTGATGTAATGGCTTGCCACTACACAAAACAGATTCAAATGAGTAGTTTTGTAAAGTAAAAACAATTTAAAAAATCATTTTAAAATGTTATTTTATAAACATATCTTCATATGAATGGAGAGTTTGCTAGTTCCATGTAGATCAGTCACATCAGTCACACACAATTCATTCATATCAAGAGTCAAATTAACCACTAAATTTACCACCAATTTAATTAGAATGTGTTTAAAAAGAAACGGAAGATTGCAGATGGGGAGAACATACAAATTTCTCACAGAAAAGAATATGTCTAATGTGGCAGGTAATCAAAACTTGGATATTCTATCCTTAAGGTGATCATTACTGCATCAAAATAAAGGTATATGATGTCATGTAATTCGGTATATAGCATTATGCAATAAACTGACTATCATATATGTAAAGCTAAAGACAATTGTTTTTAAACATATAACCAAGGTTGTAAATAATTTAAATACTGTCTGTTAATTCAGTAATCTCCATTTCAGAACAAGCCTGTACGGAGGAGGCCTCCTCGCACGCTGCAGATTCCTATCAATAATAATGAGAGTCAAGGTCAGGATGAGGTAAGAGAAGGCACTTACTCCAGACATTATCTCTTATCTTATTGCTTTATTAACTTATTTGTTAAGAATTGGGATTCTTTAGTAAATGTGAATAAATAATATTGTAGACGTGGACGTGTTGATTTCCTCATCACGATCATGTTGCATGTAAAAGGGGATATTTCAGTTGACTTATTCTTGCACTTGTTTTTACGTCAGATTTTTTATTTAAACCATTTTCACCATTTTTTGTTTAGCAAAAAGCGGAAGTTGCGTCTCATCCACCAAGAAAGAACAGGAACTCTGCCCTTATTGAGAAACTACAGGTCTGTTTGTTTTTAAGCCTCACGTCTTTACCAGAGTCACATCTCTGTCGCCCTCTAGTGGGAAAATATGAGTATAACCTTTTTATAAATACATTCAAGACCGTTTAGGTTAACACATATACAGTATATTGAAAATAGACTGGTAAAAGTCTAATGAAATAAGTTTTATTATCAAATAAAGGTGAATTTAGTGATCTAAAAATGAAATTATTATTTTTTTCCAAATGGTCAAACCGTGTTATTGACTGAATGTTTTATTATTATTCATTCATTTATTCATTCATTCATTATCTTCCGCTTTATCCTCTATTAGGGTCGCGGTGGGGTTCCCCATGCCCATCCAGGGGAGAATGTTTCGGGCGGTGGGCAGATACACCCAGGACAGGGCGCCAATCTATCACTGTGCTATTATTATTACTTACTGCACTTAATTGTGAATTTATAAGTTAGAAATTCATCTACACATACACACGTTACATTATTTCTGCAATGTGATATTATGTCAGGAAAACAGTTAATTTTCATTTAAATGTCAGATTTATCATTATTCATGAAAAATATATTGTATAAATATGTGCAATTTTCAAAAAAAAAAAAAAAAAAAAAAAGCTAAATTTGTAACATTTTAGTTTTTTCTGAAAAACACACTTGTCACTTTGCTCTAAATGTCATTTATTTTTGCACTCTGTCCACTTCTCTGAAGTGTAGCAGCAGTGTTTTTTGAGCTTAACGAATCTGTCTTACACTTATGGTTAACATGTACATGAGGAGAGGTTCAGTGTACTATTAGCATGTTGTTCTCTTTTACAATTGTAGGCAGACCATCCAATTCCTATGCTTTCTCCAGTAAGTCCTGTTGCGAGAAAATCCCCTGCATCGCCTTCCATACTCAACTCACCCCGCAGCCCAACCAGTCCACCTGTTCCAACCAAGCCAAGTGTGAAGGAGATGCCAGCTAGCTTTGAAACACCTGCAGAAGGCAATGTGCTTCTGAGTGTCAACAAGGTTGAACATATACTTGTACATGTAAACGCACAAAAACAGTTAAAACTGCAAAATGACTCCCTTCATCCTAAGAGTTTCTATATTATGTTATGACACCAAGTACTGTTTGAATGCTACCTAGTAATTATTGTTGTACATTAATTATATAATGAATTATAGTCATAAAAGTAATACTAATATAGTTGTTTTTAGAGTTAAAAATCATTTAAATATTCAAGAATGATTACTTTTTTTTAAATTATTATTATTATTATTATTATTATTATTATTATATTTCTTTGAAAATATAATTTTCTTTTTCTTTAAAACATGTTTTTTTCTTTGCTCCAAATTAAGAGTCGAGCTAGACATTCTATAAAACGTCGTCCACCCTCTCGTCGGCTCCGGAAATCAAGTGGAGATGATGGTGGTCCTGAAGATGAAAAGCCGGCCTCAGGTGTTGCAGAGGAGATGGGTACAGCTGGAAAAGAGAATGAGGTGTTTGAGAAGCAGAAAACTGAAGAGACAGATTTAACATCCATCAAAACTGAACAACAGGATGAGCAAATTCAAATAAAGGAAACTCCACATTCAGAACAGAAACCAGAAACTGAGAAAGAAGTAGATTCAGAGGTCTCAGAATTAACTGAGAATGAGCAAAATGTTGAAACTATAGAAGTGAATAAGTCTGAGCTGCCTCAGGAAGTCAGTATCACAACAAAAAACTCAAAGCAAGACGAAGATGAAGCAGCATTCCCGGAATCTCAGACCGAGTCACACATTGGGTCAGGGAACAACGAAGACCAAAAGGAGGAGGTAAAAGAAACACAGACAGAGGTAAGTCTGTGCAGTTTTCAGGAATAGATTTTAGTTAATTGGATTTTCTGTAATTTAGTTGTTGTTCTCTTGGTTTCGTCTTATTGCAGGAATGTGAAAAGTCTGATCAATAAAATAAACATGGATTCTTTAGAAGGCGAACCTCAGTTAAAACCTACCTGCTTAGCCAAACCGAAGAAATAACTGAAAGCCTTGACACTGTGAACTATGCGGCTTTTAAAGAACTCAGCTTTAGCAGCAGTACTTTATTTTCTGTTAAAGTCTTCTTTTTGATGTATACGTTGAGAAGGAAGTAGAAAGATTATCTTCTCTTGTACAGTTTTGTTAATATTTTGTTATATTTTTGTGCTGTTGAGACAACAGAATGCTGTGGATGTGATTAAGTTGTATTTTTTTGCATTTTGTATATACAATATAGGTTTAATATGTAGTAATGCCTGATTTATGTTGATTTTGTGTTACATCATTAAAAAGACAGAAGAAGCATTTATTAAAAAAAGAACAGCACAAACCACAGTTCATGGTTTTTTGTCTTCCCATTCAAATTTTCAAAATATCTTAATTAATTTTTACTAATGGGTAAAAATTTTAAATTACCAAAGTCTTAACAACTTAACAACATTGCTTGAGCGTCTGATTGGTGGTAAAGCCTGGCATTTCACTTAAGTTATTTCCAATTATTTCTGGGATCTTTGTTTTGTTGATTGTCCTCTACATGAACAAGAATATTTGAAAATAATGTGGATCTATATTTAAGGTGATGCGCTGTTTATTTTCTAAACATGGAGCATGCGTGTTATGGAACTCTTCATATCTATAATTTAGGGCCCCTAAAAGCTTCAAATAGTTTGCATGTAATAAATAAATCCCTAGGACTCGTGCTGTACTTCTGTTTCTGACAGTATGTGAACAGAACAAATTAAGCCAGTATTCATTAAGCCAATATACACAGGACAGATTACGCAATCCTTTTTGTGCCAGATATTCTTCTTTAACACACTTCTCACTGCTGGGACAGAAAAGCTGCCATTATCCTATTACATGAAGTTATTTTAGGTGACTACCCGTTTTCAGAAGTACATGGAGTTAAGAGGTTTAGAGTCCAGTTCTTGGATGCTCTGCAGTGGCCACTGAACAGCTAAGGCCAGGCAGAACTGCTGAACACTGCTGGGTACTTTGAAAACATTTGAAATGAAAGACTGGTGGCCTTGAAGTGCCTAGCTGGACGTGTGAGACAGCGGACCAGACAACAGCTGATTCTGGAATAGACAGGAAAACAGAAGACAAGATCAGTCATGGGCAACAAGCACGTTACGCTGGATGATATCCTGGCTGAGGATATGCACCACTGGTACAACAAGTTCATGAAGGAGTCACCATCAGGCCTGATCACACTCTTCGAACTTAAGTCCATTCTTGGACTGCAGGGTATGCCTGAGAATGCAAATGGATATGTAGACCAAGTCTTTTACACATTTGATATGGATGGGGTAAGTAAATAAATGTTGGGATGCAACTTTTCATTATACTGATTAGACAACTTTTACAATTTGCTAAATTGTTGATTCTTTTTTTAATAAAAGCAAAATTGCTAATTATGTAATGTTGAATGACTAATTATACATCCAGGTATAAGAGCCATAGAGACCTTTAAACAGTCATCTACCTATTGGTGTGTTGTTTGATGAAATCACATAGTTTTAAAGTATTGTACATTGGTGGCGTAGAAGTACTGAATTAAATGCAAATGCTCCATCATGTGTTTCTATTCAGGATGGGTACATAGACTTTGTGGAGTACATTGCCGCTATTAGTCTGATGCTAAAAGGGGAAATCAACCAGAAATTAAAGTGGTACTTCAAGCTGTTTGATCAGGATGGCAATGGAAAAATCGACAAGGATGAATTGGAGACAATATTTGCGGTAAAAGCTTTAGAAATTTTTCATGCTTTAACAAATCCTGATTTGTTAAAGTTTCTTACATTTTTTAATCTTTTAAAACAAAGGGTTGAAATGTGTGTTATTTCAAAAAACTGTTAAAGCTCTGTGTGTGTGTGTGTGTGTGTGTTTTAATGTGTAATCATAACCTGCAACTACACATTTTAGCCGTAGATGTTTTGAAACCCATTATTGTACTTATTCCAAAATACATATTTCTGAATGAATGATATTTAGATATAAAGTTAAAATGTAAACTCTCATTGAACAAGATTTGACTTTAACCAGAAGTCAAGGCTAAACAGTGAGTGAGATAAAATTAGCCAGGTTATGGTAATTAGTCTCATGTTATCTAATTAAGTGACATAATCTCATTCAGCAGTTGACACTGAGTTTTCTTTAGTATGACCT
The DNA here is from genome assembly GCA_019802435.1 of Corydoras maculifer. Taxonomy (NCBI): domain Eukaryota; kingdom Metazoa; phylum Chordata; class Actinopteri; order Siluriformes; family Callichthyidae; genus Corydoras; species Corydoras maculifer. The sequence goes on from JAFMOD010000766.1 coordinate 2,234,420, forward strand.
CAGAGACAGTCTGTTCTTAATCATGACCTCAGACACCCTTAGTTCCCATGTTAAGCAGTTAAGTGGTTGAGCCAGTCGGAGCTTTTTCTAAGATACAGCACACCTTCTATGGTTTTAGATATCATGTTGGAGAGACATAAAAATGTATATCTTTTCATTTTGCACTTAATCTTGCGCATTACTTCAGTCAGCTGAACACCAGATGAGTTCTGTAGTGCCTCGATTGTACAGCAAGTGTAGCCAGCGCTGTCAAAAACACATTCGATTACTGTTCCATGCACTTCTTTTAGAATAGAAAAACATGGAAATTACATGTTTAATAACATTTAGTTAAAATTTAAAAGGTATATATTTTTTTAGAAAAAAAAAATTCAGTTTAAGGTTTTTTAAAGTTTAAATATTTAGTGTCTCTGTATTTAGATCACTGTACAAACTTTTCTTTTGTTTGTAACCACAGGCCATACAAGACATCACACAAAATCGTGACATTGTGCCAGAAGAAATTGTAGCACTCATATTTGAAAAAATCGACATCAATGGAGAGGGTAAATAAATTTGTTATCACATCTTCAGCACTGTGAGACAGAAACTCCAAAGAAATTAATGCCACATACATCTCTTTTGCCCTAAGGTGAACTTACACTTGAGGAGTTTATTGAAGGAGCCAGAGGGCATCCTGACATAATGGAAATGCTGAAGAAAATGATGGACCTGACTCCCGTCCTGGAAATCATTGTTAAGGGGCGACGAAAACCAGTCGACAGTGTTGAGGACTAGTCCTAGCCATTTGGTGTTGATAAAACATTTAAGCCACTCACAACTGCTCAGTACAGCACATTAAGAACTGTAGACTGACGTGTGAATCACATAAACCAGTTCTGTACATAGACAGTTAGTACAAACATATGCAAACATATGTCTAATTTATTAACACCCATCTTCCGCCACTGTAACCAACAACTGTCCATGGTGGGTTAATTTTTTTTTCTATTCCTGATTGCAGGGTGTATAACTCTTTTAATATTAAGAATTTAGTGCTTTAAATGTGCTGAGAGTTTGGACATCCCTGCGTAAATTCCCTTCCATGATTTTTTTTGTATACTTTACATTAACACAGTAAACATGTTCATTAATTTAGTGAATGAGTTGGATGCGTGTCCAATGAAACATACGGAAATGTAACCCCTTTGTTAATTTTAATGTCAATAAAACATTGAAATATAACAGGGACCCCAACGTGAACCTGGAACTTGAATGAAAGGCTGTTTTCTGTAAACGCCAGAAAAGATATCATCAAGAAATATAATTTACTCTGCACTGTTCATTGTTTTGTAAATGCTTACAGAAGGCTGCATTATATACACATACAAATTTGCTTATCATGCACTTTTTGAGGTGATTTTGTGTAAGGGAGAATTTGAATTCAGTTGTTTGGATGCCTTATTAAAAATAAAAGACAAATTGTTATTTGTCACTAAATACAAGTTATTTAGCTACATACAGAAATAAAAAGCATACAAAAGGTAATTGCAAAGGTTTTGTTGTTTATTTAAAAATACTACATAGAGTAGAAAATAACAGCATAATAGCAAAAATAATAACTGGATATTCATTTTATTTATTGACATTCAAAAAAATCTGGTCACATTTTGGTCACATAGCTGTAAACGAAATGTTATATTTCGTACAAAATAATGTAATAATTCATACTAATGCAACACCCTGAGCTCAGTGAGTCTTAGCCTTACTGTTGGTTCTGGTGGCAGTGAACACTGACATGTAGAGTCTGATGAAGCAGTAAGCAACACCAAGAGCACAGTAGACAGAGGTGAGGAGCAGGGGGATGAAGGGCATTTTATGATGCCAGCGTGTCAGAGGGTACACAATCTCACAGATTATCTCCAGTGGTACCAGACCCAAGAGATACACAACCTCAAGTGAGCTCAGCAACTGACCTTTACTGCAGAAAAAAAATAGCAGCACATATAAATAATGATCAGCACAAAATAAGAAAATCATAAGAGTATTTGAAATTAAACTCTAATACTGCAAATTACTTTAAAAAAACCTATAAGTGTTATACTTTTCTTTAGAACTGAGTTATTGTCACAGTTGTTTCTTAAACAGTAGACTATAGTCTTGTTTTTTTGCAGCTTTTATATATTTACCTAACATTTAATAGTTCTTTTTCGCTGTGTTAATCTAAATCATGTGTAAACATGTAATATAAAATATAATTCCTTATGCATTACTTTGTACATTTTAAATAAAACATTACTGTAAATAAAGAGTAGCTTTATTATAATAGATGTTTTATATAAGAAGAATTTTGATTAGTTATATTCATACAAGTGAGTTGGAAATCTTTGATCTAAAGTAATAAATGATAAATAATAATATATTTATTACCTAAAAAGTTTTTTAAATGAGGTGAAGCTAAAGATTGTAAACAGCAACATCAGTAGAACTTTGATAGGAAGTTCTGAGGGAAGAAAAGAAAGAAGAATTGTTAAATGTAACTCGGTTTAAGTAACGTTAATGTAACATCAATATAATGTTAATGTTCATGTGGATGTCTCTGTACCTTGAGCTGTAAAGAGAAGTGGAAGGAGGGAAAAATGGCCTGTTGTGCTGAGGATGAGGAAAGTTCGGGCATCTTCCTTGCTCTCTACTGCAAGCAAACTAAAAAAGATTGAACATGATTAAGAAATAAAGTCTTTTTAATGTCAGTCTACAGAGGTTTGAACTTCAAATATGTCTAAAAGTAAACCATTGTTTTTAATATACTTGCGTCATAAAGATTTTTACCTAAAAGGAAGAATTGCCATTAAAATGGCTTTCTCATGCACATGCCAGCCAAACATAAATGCTCCGAGGGCACATAGAACCATACAGCGCAGGAAACCTCTAGCTCCATTAGGTTTGCACCAAGAACAAAACAAAACTGGCTATAAAACATAAAAGAAACAACATTTCAGTACAGCACATCATAAATAAAGGATATAAAGGGCATCTCAATAAGTCAAATATACATAAATGTACACCTGTATATCATTATGTGCTTCTTGGAAAAGCTTTTCAGTGGATCTAATTTTATCTATTTTGGATTAACAAGTCTTATATTACAATATTTACATAAAGATGTAGGTACAGCTCTTAACTGTTCAGTTATGAAAACCACTCCTTTATTAATTTACTATAATATGGAGGATGGAGGAGCTGCTGTTGCTATTTCAGGGCAGTAAAATAGTACATATGCAGCTCCACCTAAAGAGGTCATCTTAAGAATAAAATCTCACCAAGATTGACAGCACTGTACACATGAGTGTTGCTAGAGGAGATATGGATGGAAGAACAGAGTGCTGGAACTCCTGAACCAAACCTCCGGTCATAGAGGCTTTAGGAAGTGTGGACTGATCAAGTAACCCAAGTTTAATACCTAGGTCAAAAAGCAATAGTAAAGATTTATTGCTACGCATTAAAAGGACATTCTCTACATAAAATTTAAGCCAGAAGCAAGCAATGACACCATGCATATCTTAAGATCTAGCAAAAACATCTTTAAACTTTTGATTCCACCAAACTCAGTCTTTGCACCAAGTGAAACCTCTTAAATGCATTCTACTGCCAAATTGTTAAGTGTGTAAATAGTTGTTATTTATCGATGTACTTCAAAATAAACATTTGTTTTGTATCCTTTATGATGATCTTGTGTGAAACTAATGTATTCAGATGAACAGTTGCATTGTCACATTTTTATGAAATTAATTGAATGCTAAAATAAAAATTAAAAATTAAAAATTAAAGATAAATATTGTACCCAAGATGGACAGTGTTTTGTCTGCGATGTTGTAAAGTGCCCAGATATTGGGGGCCCAGTAAGCGTGGCATAATCCACGTTTAAATGGAAACAGTCTAGAGAGAACTTGTTGAAGTTGGCCCTGTAAAAAATTATGTATTTGAAAAGAAGAATAAACACCAAATGTCACTTCATATGTTTGCAAAGTATCAAAATCCTCACATACCAGGTAAATAAATGGTCCAAATGAAACAGCAAAGGTGGACAGGACAATAAATCCCAAAGCGGTTAAACGTAATAGACTGAAACTCTTCCACTGCACTGAACCATCTGAATAAGAAACAATCACTTACTGAAGAGGAATTTTACATGTCATGTTATGTTGACATATTATTGCTGAATTATAATACAAAAGAAAAGACCCTAGCAAAACATTAAACTAAGAAAGTGTATTTCCTGAGATAGAAACCTTAATTACACAAACTGTATAAAAAAATACCTGTGCTACTTTGAATAAAGCAGAAACATCTTAAGAGGAAGATTCCATAAGCAGGAGCAATGTACAGGTATATGTGCTTCAGGTTTAACAGGATGGAGAACAGTAGAGCCCCTTCAAAATGTCTGTTCTGTTGTAATACAGCATGTAACAGACGTTAAACGATTCTTCACAATGAGTTAATTGTATAATTTAATTTAATCAATGATTAAATTAAATCAATGATTAACACCTGAAAATGTCTTGCTACAGAAAGCAGGAGAATTCCAAACAAAAAGCCATTATACTGAAAATGAATGTCTGTGTGATTCCAGTTAAGAACTATAAACATGGAAGCCTAAATTTTAACAAGTTTTAGAGTTGCGTTTGTGATATTTGGAAAATAACAGATCCAGAAGGATACGGTCAATAATAAGAAGTCCACAGTTCCAAAGTAACAGTACAGCCAAGATGAATGAGGGCTTTCCAAGTAGATCCTTTCCTTTGTCACCCTGTAAACATTTACAACATCTAGAGGCGAAGCACAAATACATAGTATAAGTTAAATATGTATTTTAAATATGTTTAATACGTAATTGAAAACATACATTTTAAATACTTGAAATTTGCTAATTTCTCTTTTGGTTTTTAAATCATTTTTAAAAAATGTTAAAAGCTACTTTACGTGTTTGTGTAATTGTCCACACCCAACTGTGCTCAGGTAACGAACAACTTAAAGTCTGTAAGTCTGCCGATATGAGGAACATTAATCACAAGATCTTGCTTCTTAATATAAATCTTACTCTTTAACTGCATAAATAAAGATGAGGTCGGTAGCAATAACAGAGAGCCGCTGGAACAGCACTGTGGCAGGACTTGCATAATTCAGATTCTGCACAACCAGCATCTCCTTATCAAAGTATCTGGCGATGTGTGAAAGTCCAAACTCAAACCATGCGAACAGAGGCGGATAATCCAGCGTCCACTCCGATGTATCCTAAAGGTGCAAATGCACTAAGTTTTGCACTGCACTAAATTTTGTAATTATATCACACTGATAAATGTAAATAAATCAAGCACGTACCTCATAATACCACTTTGAAAGAGGTAGCGAGTGAGTGATAGCTAACCAGTTTCGATGGACCTCAAAATCAGTAGAGTGACTTGAAAAATAAATAAATTAGAAAAACATGAATACTCAGTAATCGTGTAACAGCATGATAATACATTAGTAATGGACAACATAAACAATCCGAACCTTCATATCATTAAAAAAAAATTTTGTATGTATTTATTTAAACCACTTATAATACTTAAAGGGAGGCATGGTGGCTTAGTGGTTTAGCATGTACTTCTCTCAGCACTAGGGATTCCCGGTTCGAATCCCCATCTGGGTGGAGTTTCCATGTTCTACCTGTGTCCGTGTGGGTTTCCTCCGGGTCCTCCGGTTTCCTCCCACAGCCCAAAAACATAGATCAGGTCAATTGAGTTCTCCAAATTGCCCCATATAGAGTGTGTATGTGTGAGAGAGTTTGAGTCCAGCGATGGATTGGCACCCTGTCCTGGGTGTATCTGCCCAGCGCCCGAAACGTTCTCCCCTGGATGGGCATGGGGACCCTAATAGAGGATAAAGCGGAAGATAATGAATGAATAATATTAGAAATGGAAAGTGAATTAGGGATAATCAGATCATTTAACTCAGTATATGGCATGAAAGGCACCGCTGCAGTATTGACTTTGTATTGGCTTTTTTGATTTTGTGATAACCGTATTTTAATTCTAATTGGCGGTAATAAAGCATTTTATTGATTACTTTTGACACCACGGTACTCAGCTGCATTAAACATACAGAGTTCTATAAGCAGGAAGTCCGTAAGCAGGTAAACACACAGGTTCTAAACCCACCACCGCTGAACACCTCTATAAAATGTAGACGTTAGCATCAGTACAACTTCTCTAAAGTCGTTTTAACATATACGTTAATCTCTGCGTTTGCAGTTCACTCACTATGCGTTAATCAGAAGACATTTAAGAAAAGATATTCCAATGGTCAGGGAGAGAAACGAGTGAGGTTCATGGTTAGTGTGCGCAGCCATGACGGTTCGTAGTGTCAATAGAGGATGTGTTCTAAATCACATTTTATCGTATTATGTATGTGTGTCAACTCCCAATAAATTCAAGCCAATCAAAAACTAAAACAAAAACATAAGATGAAATATATAGGATTGGTGTTAAACCTAACATATAAAAAATGAAAAAAACACTAAAAGAAAACATTGATATTTTGTCTAGTGCCCTACATAGGACTTAGCATCCAGTTTGGAACACAAGCAGACCGCCTATTTCCGTGAATGGGGCGTCGTTACTCCTACAAATAGCATCACATTATAAACGAGGGACACTAGATAGACGTCAAATCCATAATTTGCAAAATAGCTTCTTACCCTACATAGTGCACAGATGGAACACGCGGATAGGCATTAAGGATTTATCCCAACTCGTTGCAATCCCTTGCCGTGTATCGTGTGGTTTTCGCAGTTCGTTATTGGTGTGTCCTGTTAGAAAAAGGTTATGAACGTTACACTTAAAACCCGTATAATAAATCGACTTGTACTGACTTTGTATTAATACGCATTTGAGTTCACTCGTTTGAACAGCAATATATTTTCATTCCTTGTTAAACATGTTACTTTGGGGAGTTTTTCTACGCAGAATCTGTACAGTAAAGTTGAGACACAATGTCGGAGCCAATCTGCTGTTCCGTCGAGGTAGACTTTTATATTTATACATTTTCACTATTGGTGCCTTTAGTTATGATATAATATGTATTTACTTATATACATTCGTATCTTTAAATGCATTGTTATTTGAAAATCGAGTTTAATACTGTGAAGCTAAAGTTTTGAATAAAGTATATGGAATTTAATCAATAAATGTTGCTTCAATACCTACAAATTAATTTTGTAAACCTGCTCTTAATGTAATAAGTTTAATAAAATATGGAACAGGGTTTGTGGCACTAATTGAGACCCATGTGCCCCCTTTTTTGCTTAGTGTCATTCGAATTAATGGTTTTAATTTATCTTTTTTAGAATTGACTGTATCTTCATTACGTCAGCTTATATCTGCATTATTATTATGTTTCTATATAGACACAGTTTATTGTGATAAATTGTTTTTTTGATGTATAATACATTTAGGACTTTTGCTTTGTTGCTGTACAAAATGTTAGTCATTAAACTTTCAAAAGACAAACACTTACCGTCGTAATACTGCAGAACTCTTATTAAAGCTGGTGTTATTTTCAACAGGGTTCCAAACAACTTGCCCTATTATGAACTATGATGTCAGGAAAATTGAGCTTACACCACTGGAGCAAAGGAAGCTGACATTTGACAGTCATGCTCTTGTGAAAGAACTGGAATCTAGTGGTATTATGATCAAATTGTTAAAAAGAAAAAAATGTAAGTTTTTTTTAATTAATATGGGCCAATGTTTTTTTATATAGGTTTTGAACAGAAACAAGCAGAATTGATAGTAAATGCTTTAGTGACTCTGACAACAGCCAACATGGATATTGTGTACAGAGACATGGTCACAGGAGCTCATCAGGTAAATTAACTGAAAATAACGACTACAATGATGGTCCTTTCACCAAATAATGCTTTTTTTCACTTGGGTTTTATGTTGCAGGAAATCGCACTACAGCAAATTATGGCTCACCTGGATGCCATTAGAAAAGACATGGTTATTCTGGAGAAAAGTGAATTTGCAAATTTGCGGTCAGAAAATGCAGTAAGCTTCTCAGATTTGGAAATTGAATGAATTTGAAGTAATGGAAAAAAAATCAGATTGAAGGCTTTGGAAAATTTGGTTAATTTTTTGGGATAGTTACTTTTTCTTTTTTGAATGCATTTTTTTTTTTTGCTTTTTTAATGATAAGAGGAAAACAAGCAAACAAAACATACACTTAGTGGGGGTGGGGCAAAAAGAATATACATACATTGCTGGTAAAGATACATTAAATTAGTTTTCTGTGATTTAACAACTTGCTTTACAAGATGCTTGTTTTGATGTATTATTTAAAATAGAGGCAAATCAACATTTGTAGACAAAGTTAAATATTTTTTTATACGTAATATTGAAAATTTAGATTAATAATTGCTTTTGATCACTATTATATTTAGGTCATCGTCTTTTGTTCCTTTTCATTATTATTTTCTTTAAGAAAATGAAAACTGAACTCGAGCAGATAAAAAACAGGCTGCAGGTAAGTTAAATATTTCATGTGTAATTAAAAAATACTCATTTAATCCATTGATGAATGTTAAAACATGGTTAAAGGAGGAAAGTCAAAAGATTCAAGCTGATGCCAAATTGGACATTAATTTGGAACGAAGTAGAGTTACAGACATGGTAGGTATAAGTTCTGACCCTGGTGCATTTTATTTTTTTGGTACACTAATTATAAACAAGTGTTTTTTATGCAAGTTCACAGAACAAGAAAAAAAATTACTGGAAGTCAACACAGAATTCATCAAAAAGGTATCTTTCTGTATATCTCTAAATGTTTGCCTGGACCTTTTGTTGGGAGTAAGAACCCTCATCGTATATGCACAAATGAAAACCAGAAGGTTATCTTCTTGTGTTTTTGCATTGTTTAGAATTCCGACATAGAGAGTAGCACAATAGAAACCAGCAAGAAAATCGATATTGAAGTTGCTTCCTTGAAAACGCTTCTAGAATCACTAAAGCTGCAGACTGTCCGATATCTTGCAGGTTTGTACAGAAAACAGACTGTTTTTAGTAGAGATGCATGTAGATTTTTTTTTTAAACTATTTGATTTAACTTGCAACTTTAAATTTAAAACCTTTTTTTCTATCCTGCAGCATGCATTTTCTCCTGTTTGGCAGTTGTTCTTGGTGTTTACCGGTTATGGAAGTAAAAGCGAGCACATTTCTTTTAAATATGCAGACATTTCCATTTAGTGATGCTGTATTGTCTTTTATATAGTTTTGTTGTATTCCCTGTATATCGACGCTTGCACGTCAGTACTGTATATCTGTGACCACAAAATTCAACTGTTTAATATTTGACATGTCAGCTCTTTATCAAGCATAAATACATTTTTATAAATAACCAACATATGGCTTTTTATTTGATGCAATGCCTATTCTAAGTACTGCAATTTGAAAATATCAGTTAACAATAAGACCTGATGATGAAAGATGACCTGATAAATTGCATTTGTGAAAGTTTTGTTTTTAAAAATTTGTAAAATGATTGATTAAAACATCAAGCTTTGACGGTCTGAGTATCGTCTTCTCTATAAATCTATTTTGGCGTACATATACGAGACACATTTATTAACTGGTGTAGTGCAGACAAGGACTGAGAGGAGACCTGTATAATTAACACTTAAGCTTTATTTAGGATAAATGTTGAAACAGCTCCAAATTCGGGATTGAAAGCACACAGTAAACACTTTGCACACAGTCACTATTTTTCTTATTTACTTTATTTCAACTTAAGCTATTTTTGCAAAATGGTTTCCTAATTTTTAAACAAAACATATATTCCTAACAAGAACCAATGCATTAGTAGAGTACATATTTACACATTTAGATGGAGAAAATGTTTTTATTCCTAGTTTAGTAAATTAAATCTCCTTTCTTGACAGTTTAAGGAGTCATTTAGAAAAAAGGGGAAGTCTGTAGTCAGTCATTGCTGTCCAGTCCTCAAAAATCTGACTCAAAAAAAAAAAAAAGACGTGGAGGATTTTAACCCAAACCTTTAGGATTATCAATATTACACAAAGAGTACCAAAAAATATTTATCTTTATTTATAAATTATATTATACACACATTGACCCCCAACATACATCTTTTTAAAGTACAATTCAACTGGCATTTACACAGCAAAGAAAGACCTGAAATATGCAGGCAATTACAAATACAAAAATGTATTTAGTGTATCTGAGGACCTGTCCTCATCGCTGTCCTGTATAAAAAAAATTTCATCCAAAAACTTCTCAAACAACCGGGAGAGGAGAGTTTAGTTTAAGCAGCACTGTTTAAAAGGGAATTGCACTAGATTGTGACTCTCCCTCCACATTATCCTGATCTTCCTTTTTTACCGTTATGGCATCTGGGATTTCCTCAGCTGCCTCTTCTTTAATACTGCAGCATGAGTTCTCACCTTCTTGTTCTTGTTTTATGAAAATGTTTAAAGGGTTTTCTGTGAGCATCTTATTTGGGGAGGGTGTAGAGTCCACAAAGGAAGAGGTCTGTAGGAATTAATGTTTAAAAAAAAAAACAAAAATTTAAGGTGACTTGAAGGGACAGCCCTGAAGACTAGATTACACATTAAGGTTTTAAATTTAGGGGATTTGAGCAAAATTTTAGTCAAACCAATTTCTATTGTTTTATTAAAGGTTACAGCCACAGTTCTGTCCTGAGAGTTACATGGATTTTATGTTGTACACAGATTAGTAATTATTAAAAGTTATTATTAGTTCAGTATTTCATTTTAACCAAATGCTACTACTAACTGTCGTACAACAGAGTCCACAATGTGCCAAGAAACGACCACAGTGTGATTCAGCGTCAACCAGTAAATGCCATTTATTTTTTACTTAAACCTCATTAATAAAAAATATCCAGATGAAAGATATACACTAAAAGTTTGGAAATTCAGTAAAGGTGTCCAGAAGAATTCATATAAAGAGACCTCAAAAAGTACATCACTTACATTTTTGTAGTCTTCATAACAAGATGGGTGATAGGTCTGAAAAAGAGAGAAAATGTCAGTCTGGTGCAAAGAGACAGTCAAATCGTGTTAGCTGCTCTGTATACAAGGTGCTAACTTACGTTTCCATCCACTCTGATGGCATTCTTCAGGTGCCACTCCTCCTCATCTTCTTCCCAGTACATCTCAAACTTCTCCTGGCATATCTCACATATCTGCGGGTGGACAGAACAAAGTCGTTTAAACTCTTAAATGCTACTTTTTTTTTTGCAAGCGGAATCCCACAGTGTACTTTAATAAAACATGTCTGGTTTCAAAAATATCAATTCCCACTTTTCACTACATATAAGCATTACGTTAGATTGGACCGGTTTATTTACACATGTACACATACATGCTGAGTTAATAAATAAGTGCAAATTAAGGCTTTGGTATACACTTACTTCAACAACCACATCAGGGGCAGCTTTCACACTTTGGAATTCTCTCTCCTTTGCCGCTTCCTGGGTTTTCTGCACAACCTCCTCATGAACTTTTTCAAAGAACTGGCTTTTTGCCCGCTCCTCAAGATCTGCAATTTCTTCAAATTCAATCCAGTCCTGAACAGAGCAGAAAAATACATTAAAGTTATTGTTTGTTATTTTTAACACACACACAAGAAAAATTTGAAATGCATGCAAACAGCTTAACTTGTAAGTTCTACTTAATATGCATTGCAACCCCAATTGGGTGGCAGCAATGTATATTCATTATCACTAAGACCTATGGCAAAGCAAAATACCACCAGCTATATAAATAAAGTCAAGCAACCGTGTTTTACCAAGGAAGAACTAAAGATAGACCTTTCTGTTTGACTTACTGTGAGACTGTAGTACCAGCGCCTGTGTGTTACTTTTCTACTGATGTCTTTTTCGGAGCGGTTTTGCCTGTAGTGCCAATCCAAATGATCTGCGTAAATGTCAGTCTGAGAAGCTGTAAAGCGCATTCCACAAGAGTAGCACTGAATTCCAGTGTACAATTTGGTGATGACACATTTGTGCCTCCTGTTAAGTAAAGCAGAACTTGATTAAGTTGTTGTATCCGTGACAATTATTCATTCGAGGTTCAACAATAACAAAAAAAAAACATTTTAAATAGATTAACACAAGTCAACATACTGTTTCATTTCATCCAAATGAAAACCAGTCATATCAGGGAGGTGTTCATATTCATCTTGTTCCTCCTCTTCCTCTGGCTCCTCTTCCTCTGGTAAACTTTGAGACTGTGAGGCAGATACAGATTCTGACAAAGAACATGCACAGGAAAAAAAAATTAGTCACCTATGTTTAGAAAAAGCTCAACCAATCTGTTAGTATGCTGTGTGTGAATATAGCCTTGGTTCCATCATAAAGTACAGTGCGTTGTAAGCTGTAATATGCTACACTGACTTCTTTGCATGCATTTATCATTTCTAAAAAAAAACTTTTCTGTCTCACCTTCTGTTAAAATGAAAACATGCTTACCGCTGTTTGAATCCGTTTGTGGCGTTTTTATTATTCCAAATTCCATAAGTTTAGTCATCAGGTCGTTCACATCCATTTGCCCTAAATGACTCTCAGACTCCATAAACTGTGGATCTTAAAGCCAAAACACATGTATATATATTTAAATCTTTCAAAACAAGCATCCGAAACAATAACATTTGTAAGTCACTTTGGATAAAAGTGTCTGTTAAATGACTAAATGTAAATGTAATAACATAAGACTCTTACTTGAAGGATTGAGAATTGAAGGGCCTGGGTTTTGTGGAATAAAGTTCATCCCACCCATCTATAAAAAGAACATGGGTGAGCTGTAATTTACATGCAATAATTACAACAACCAAAATAAAGCTAGATTCAAATTACTCACAGGAAGGTTTCCGGCTGGAGCACCCTGAAACGGTGCAATAGGCCCGTATGAATTCTGAAATCCTGAAGGCGTGGAGTCTGGCATGTTGAAGTTTGGTGCCTGGGGGACATTCTGCTGCATATGAAAAGGTGCCGACTGATTATCAAATACATTCGATGGTGCCATGTTAAAGTTGTGTGGCACCCCAGGGTTTAATACTCCAGGGTCCTGATTCTGATCAATCATTTGGCCTTGTGGTCTGAATGAGTTTTGCATGTTTGGACGTCCATGAAATCTTGGTGGTCCCTGTGGTGTAGAGTCAAATATCGACATTCCAGTAGGCTGTGTATCAAATCTGACTGGGCCTGTTCGAGCAGGGTTGTCAAAAAGCATTATGCCCTGCCCTTGACCGCCTGGTCCTTCAAATCTTCTTGGTGCTTCATAATTTACCATGCCAGAAGGAAATCTCATTGGGCCTGGACCCATATTGGGATTTTCAAACCTTACAGGACCATCAAATCTATTTGGCTGCATTGGACTGTTGAACCGGATTGGCCCTTGGCAATCAAACCTATTAGGGCCATGAGGACCTCCCGGACCTTCAAAGGGACCTGATCCCGGACCTTCAAAGGGACCTGATCCCGGACCTTCAAACCTTCCCACAGCCCGAGGCTCTCCAAACCGCACCGGTCCATGTGACGCTGGTATGTTATCAAAACGAACAGGAGCATTCAGTAGTGGGGGTCTTTCAAATCTTTGTGAACCATGATTATCGTAGCGACCAGGACCATCAAACCTTGAGGGACCATGACCATCATACCTTCCTGGACCTGGATTTCGCTCATATCTGGCAGGAAGCTGAGCTCTGGAAGGACCGTCTAATTTCGTTGGTCCTACATGTCCATGTGCTTCTTCAAACACAGTGTGAGAACTCATATGCCCATCAAATCGTGGTGGAATGTTTGCTCCATCATGTCTTGAGATGTTCATCTGTAAACCAGAGCCATCTGAGAAGTGCGGTGGGGTGTGCCCAGGTGATTCACAAAGGAGGTTTCGGCCACCTCGACTAGGTCCGGAAACTATATCGTGATGTAGAGAGATGTCTAAACTTGCCTGACCTTCGGTATCGGGACCAGTGCCAGAGTGAACACTGTTTGGACTTTCAAACCTGGGACTGATCTCACAATCATCGAGTTGATCAATGTCCATGGTTTGTGGGGACCCTTCGAATGGCACAGTGGAAGAATTTCTTTCACAACTTCCTGGACTTGGCAAATTTCTAAAAGGTGGTCCTGTCTGAGAGGGTGGTCTGTCAATCCTCCTGGAATCACCAGGCATACTTGTTTCAGTACTTTTTCTGTGTACATCTGATTTCTCAAACTGATTTGGCTCTTGGTGAGGCCTGGGGCGGTGCAACATTTCACCCAGGGGAGAGCTGTGCTTTACTGTTAGTTATAGGGGGAGAAGAAGGAAGAAAGAAAAAAGAAAAAAAAAAAAAAAAAAAAAAAAAAGCCATCAAATATATGGTGTACAAATCTTACACATGTCTCTTAAGCATATAGACATGTTACAGCAATTTTATAAAAAAAAGATTATATTTTATTTAAATCAAATAAAGGTAACATGTTTTTTTAAGTACCTGGCCGCTGCAGCTGTGTTTTTATCAGTCTAGATTTGTGCTCCATGTATAACTGCTGGGCAGTGGACATACTGTTTTGGGCATCATCATTTGCTCCATCCCAAGAGTCAGAGCGCTGTCTTTCTTCTTGATATTGGAAAAGTTGCTGGATTTGATGAACACACTTAAGGAATTGTTCTTGGGAAAGCTTTCCTTTCCTTACCTTCTCTTGTGCCTAAAAAATATTATACAATAAAAATTGCACAATAAGCTGAAAACTATTAATAGCAAAAATAAATAAATCAAATTTTACCGAAACTGTTTGCATGCCTTAAATCAGTCAAACATGATACAGCAAAACTGATTAATAAACCAATATACCTTTCGTAATAGGTCCTTCTTGCTGGCTGAATTCAGTAGTTCTGGTATGTGCAAATTATCATCGACACTCAGTCGGTGTTGTTTCGATGTCCTTTGTGGTGCCATTCTTTGATAGTCTGCGTGTCTGGTAGACTGTCTTTGTGGTCTGGGTTTGTCGTGCGAGAAATCCTGCTCAGATGGTTTAAGACTAAGAGGAAGAAAAAAAGGCAACGTCTTTTTTTGCGAACATTCTGTTTTCTTTTTTTATTATTATTGCAGAATTATAAATAAAGTAACTGAATTTTTTTTTTTTTTAAACTTACGGTTTGTTTTCTTCACATCCACCTATCCACTTCTTTCCTTCTTTTATACTTTTATGCTCTGCTGATGTTCTTGTTGACAGAGAGTCCTCCAGTGGTCGCTTTAACCTCCTTGGTTCAGACAAACTTTTTTTAGGTGTACTTCGATCATCTCTGCTATTTGATTGTGGTGCATGATCTTCATTGTGTTTGCTTGATGGCCTTCCCTTTACAGATTTGAAAGGTGGAGTGATGCTCCTTGTTCGACGCTTTGGTGAACGTCTGCGTTTAGGAGAATGTGCAGGTGGGGAACGAGATCTAGATCGTGACCGTTTTCGAATATTGGCTTTACTGACTTTAATTGCTGGTTTCTGAAAAGGCTCAGACCGGTCATGCTTATTTAAAGATCCATTAACAGTTTTTTCTCTGAAGTTGCTGGGTCTTTGTTGTTCAGATCCTTTACCAGAATCTTCCCTTTCCCGTTTTTCTGAAGACCGTTTCTTCTCTTTGGCTTCTTCCTCTTTTGAGTCAGTCTTATCTTGTACTTGCTTTCGTAACCTTGGGTCTTTCCTACTGATCTCCAAGGTCTTTGGATGCTCTGGTTCAAGAACTTTAGTTTTATGAGGAGTACTTTTGTTTGGGGGAGACTGAGACTTGGACTTCCCCTTTTCTTCTGATACAGAGCTTTCTTTTTTGGGGATTCTCATGGGCTTGGGCTTTTCAGTAGGTGGTGGTGGTCCTTTTTTAGCAGGCGCTACATTTGCCATATTCTCTTTTTTTGCTGCTTGTTCTTTTGAATTTATTGTCAGGGATGGACCTCTGTTTAATCTAGG
The DNA here is from genome assembly GCA_019802435.1 of Corydoras maculifer. Taxonomy (NCBI): domain Eukaryota; kingdom Metazoa; phylum Chordata; class Actinopteri; order Siluriformes; family Callichthyidae; genus Corydoras; species Corydoras maculifer. The sequence continues at coordinate 2,250,422 of JAFMOD010000766.1, forward strand.
GTCTCTGGTAGGATGCTTCTCTGCCTGAGGGAGGGCCCAGGACCGGCCTTGAGCCATGGATGTTGGCTGGCTGAGAGGGGGTGTAGATGTAAACGAGGCTTGCGGACTGGTCGATGAAGGGGTTGTATTGGCAACCTTGAAAAAAAAGAGAAAAAAAAACAACTTCTGTGAGTTTAATATTAGAATGGCTTTATACCAGTCATGAACAATCACAAGTTCCTAAATTACATATAGTCCTTGACAAACACTTTGCTATGTTTAGTGTAACTAATGCAATATTTATAAAGGTCTGTTACATAGGAGCTGTGTCAAATTAAATGTGTGGTTTTAGAATGCATAAAAATTTGTTGGTTTTACAACTTTTATTAAGGGGTAAAAGAAAAGAAAAAAATACATTTCTCCAATACAGAACTTACCAGCTGAGCTTTTGTTTGTTCGAGTTCAAGTTCTATTTTCTTCTGTTGAAGCTCTAGCAGCTGTTTTTGCTTAGCAAGCAATTGTTGCCTTATCATTTGTTCCTCTGTCAAGTTCTTCTCACTGACTTTGGGAGGAGGTGCTACTTCATCGGTCTACGCAAAGAGAGAGATAGAATGATTAACCAATGCTCCTCAGAGTGCAAGACTTCCAAAGAATGCTTCAATCCACTTCTTTCTAAATGCTTACCGATTTTAAAAATCTGGGATTAACATGGATGCTCGCATTTACTGTTGGGGGCAAAGGCTTAACGGGCCAAGCCGGATCGACACTATTCACGCGAACATCCAGAGCATACAGTTTTGTCAAAGAAAAAATTTCATCCCAGGTCGAACGCAATTTGAAGAGACATTTTCGAGTGTTCTCATCCACCTAAACAAAGGGAAGAACTTTTGGATGTCAGGTACTCCAGCAGACCACCGAGCAAAAGCAAAGACTGATGCACATAATTCTCTACTTTACTAAATCAAATAAGTAATATAGAACTAGAATTCTCTTTCCACTAAACAGTTTTCCTACTACCACCATAACAGAAAAAGAAGCCATGTACCTTCTCAAAGACACAAATAAATGAAGGGATAAGGTTTTTAGTAAACACATCAAGGTACTCTCCTCCAACATTCTTCACTATGGAATCCACTAAGTACAAAACAGGCAGCTTCTCAGCAGGAGGCGCCTACAGCGATAGAGAACTCACAAGTTTAGTAAACAACATGACAGAAATGTACAGTTACATTGTGATTTAAAAAAAACTGCTCCAAAAACGTTAGAAACACCCAGAATTGTTTGCTTCCAGTAGTTTTCCTTGAAAAAAAAAATGTAAAAAAAATAATAAAATAAAATCTGGAAAAATTATGGAGGGAAAAAAATAAATGCTGCTGACTTTGTTGTACTCTGCATATGAAAACCATTAAAGCTCCAAAAAGAGAAAAATAAATCCATTTAAGATTCCAAGGATGTGATCCAGGAAAAATATCAAGTATTAAATTCCAGTAGTAATTATTAGTAAAAAAAAATCCAGTATTAGTTATTAGTAGTAATGTAATGAAATTAGTGTTGCCCATTTAAGTGTCTTTCGTGGGAACATCAAAAACAACTGCAACAAAAAACATGAAGTTTTTCCTTTTCATATTTTGATAGTTGATTCAAGTACCATTTAAAAATGTATCAAGAGCTGGCAAAAAAAATGTCTGTTGAAATGTTAAATGTTTTGTTGTTCTGTGGCTTTTGTCCTTTAAAACGGGTTCTTCTTTCCTTTTTTCCAAAAAGTTGATTTCACTCTTCAGGAAAAGACTTGTTAGACACTTTAATTTTATGGATCAACACTTAGGTTTTAAAGTTACTACACAGATATTGAAGGAAATATGTGGATATTTGGATTGTACAGGTTTTTTTTACCAAAATGACCAAAAGGAACACAGGTCTGCCCATCAAAATTACACGGGTAAAGAAAGACAAAAGCATATTTCCACATAGTTTATTTTCATATTTAGGTAGCATTTATTAACAGTGAAATCAATGAAGTTACTCAGCAATCTAAACACGCCAAAAACCTTTTATTAGTAAGTGAAAACAAAATTAAAAAAGCTATTCTTCACGATATCAAATTGCTACTGCAGGACCATGCCATCCCACGATCTTCAGGAAATAAACGATTGTACCTATAAAATTACACTTACAGCATTAGATTATTGTTTTATTAATCATTTTACCAGATAATTGAAATAAAATACTCAGCTTCAGAACTGTACCACCTTCAGTGAGCAACACCTTGCATGTGTTACTACTCAAAGCAGTTGCTGGTGGTACTTATCATAATGGAAAACATAATCCAGATTACATCGTGGCCAAAATCTAATCCGCCATATGCTGCCTAATCAGTTTAGCATCTACCATGCAACACCCCATCTGCCAATTATGTACATATAAATACATTGTGATAAATAGAAAAACGACTTGACTATTGATCCATTTATCACTAGGAAAAAAAGTATTGGCCATAAAATTTAATATAAACTGGACGCCTAAAAAAAAAAAAAAAAAAAAGTGTTAAAAAAATTAAAAATAGTTTTTAATATTAGTAAATTATAAATATATTATTTGCTCTACTAACTCTGTATTGAATATTTCATTTATAACTACCTGACTACTATATCTGTTATTTGTATGCTGTGCTGGAAAGCTATGTAGTGGTTTCTTATTTGAATTAAAAATTACAGCAAAGTAGTTCTACCTTCATATTATGGACAAATTTTGTCCAGTTGTATTCAAATCTTAAAAAGTTTTACTGTGATAATTGTGTTAGATAATTTTTTCACTGCATTACAAACACGTTTATAGTACTGACTATATTGTGGCATTTATTGTGTATGCACAATAAGTGACATTTATGAACTTCTTACTAATCCATGGCTCATTGTTAATCATATCAAGTTCAAGATCCAATGCTCAGTGTCACATACTGGCCACAGTGGTCTAAATGCTTCCAAAAACAATTTTACTGTAGGCATTAGAAAGTGTATTTTTTACATGCCAAAACTGGAATACATGGGATTTCATTCCCATTTAAACTTCACCTTTCATGGGTGACAGCAGTATGAGAACACTGCACACGGATGTATGACCTTGTAGTGTGCCAATAACAAGCAAACTGTTGGAACTACTTCCATTTGTGTTAATCGTACCGTGTTGCATAACGAAACAACTCCAGCAGTTAGGCCACGAACTTATTTACTAATAACATTACAAAATGGCCAACGGTGTCTCAACATTCTAAGTAGTTAACAGCAGTTAACAATAAACGCTATTTGTGGAAGGTTAGGATTTGCAACAGCTAACGACGATCTCTCTAAATTCTTTAAGCGCAGGTAAACATAAATAACTGAACATAACTACTCGTCGTGAAATAAAACGTCGAGGGACGTAATCGAGCTGTTCTTTTTTTATTGTACGCCCCATTGCGCGCAGTATGAGATGTTGCATTTGGAACAAACGTGGAGAAACGACGTTACGGCTGAGATCTTTGGCCTATCGCGGCGTTAGCAAACGAGAGTAGCCACCCAGCCGCAATAATGTAAGCAGCTGTAAGCCCGACTGCGTGTCCTAGTTTAAATTTATCGAGGGGGGCGACTAAATACTTGCAAAGATGAGTAATTAATGATAAATTATGGTGTTAGAGGGTGATCGAGCGGCGCAAATCGGGGGGGGGGGGCTGACTTTTGGACGTTGGCACGTTTCGCCGCGCTCGACGAAGACAATATGGCTGCTACGCAACAACACAAAATAAAGCCATTATCATAAAAACCTTGTTAATCTGCGCTTCAATAATAGCGACGATATCCTTGGTGAATTGCAGGTTTTCCTCGGCGAGGATGGTGAGCATATTGATGTGCGGTTTGCTGTTGAAAGTCAGATCTTCCAGAGACGACTGGTACTCTCGACACGCGTCCTCGCGGGCCGCCTCGTCCGACATCTTTGCGTCGTGCGCCTTCCTTCGTCCTACGAGCTTCCGGTCGTGTCGAGCGCTCTAACAGCACATACTTTGACACAGTCCATTTATACGGTCGTCATGACTCTCGTTTTTGTCTTCCAACACGAGCTTCGGAGGCGTTTAAGGTTCGAGCGGCGCCCTTCTCCCCGCTGCGGCTCCGGCTCGTATTCGAGGTGAAAGAAAATGTCCGCCCTGCTTCTACTGCGCCCTGCGTCATCCCGAACCTTATATAGTGGCCTCGACGTCACTGCTCTGTGATTGGCTGTTTCGAGCCACCCGAAGCGCGCTCGCAGCAGTGACGTAGGCAAGATTTTACCCGTAGCTTCGTTTATTCGAACGTCACGCTACTAAACGGACTGACCTTTTGTTTATGGTAAAACAAACAGAAGGGGGCGGCATGGGGGCTTAGTGGTTTAGCATGTTCTCCTCTCAGCGCTAGGGATTCCCGGTTCGAATCCCCATCTCGGTGGAGTTTCCATGTTCTCCCCGTGTCCGCGTGGGTTTCCTCCAGGTTCTCCGGTTTCCTCCCACAGTCTAAAAACATGGATCAAGTCAATTGAGTTCTCCAAATTGCCCCATATAGAGTGCGTTTGTGTGTGTGTGAGTGAGTGTGTGGCCAGCGATGGATTGGCGCCCTGTCCTGGGTGTTTCTGCCCAGCGTCCGAAATGCTCTCCACTGGATGGGCATGGGGAACTGTATGGGACAATTTGGAGAACTCAATTGACTTGATCCATGTTTTTCAACTGTGGGAGGAAACCGGAGAACCCGGAGGACACCCACGCGGACACGGGGAGAACATGGAAACTCCACCCAGATCCCCCCCCCCCCCCCCCCCCCCCCCCCCCCCCCCCCCCCCCCCCCCCCCCCCCCCCCCCCCCCCCCCCCCCCCCCCCCCCCCCCCCCCCCCCCCCCCCCCCCCAGGACAGGCTGGGCACACACTCACTCACACAGACACACTCTAAATGGGGCAATTTTGAGAATTCAATTAACTTGATCCATGTTTTTGGACTGTGGGAGGAAACCGGAGAACACGGAGGAAACCCACGCAGACACGGGGAGAACATGGAACTCCACCCAGATGGGGATTCGAACCGGGAATCCTTGGCGCTGAGAGGCGAATGTGCTAACCACTAAGCCACCGTGCCGCCCTATATATATATATATATATATATATATATATATATATATATATAAAGATATTTTTCATTAAAAAAAAACAAAACAAAAATGAGTGTTTATTGAAAGTTATTAGTATTTAATACCTGTGTAAAGCAACTGTTTCTGATGGACTTTACATTTTCTTGCAAATACCATTCAAACCATTATGTTAAATAATTGATAAACACAACAAATTCACCCATTTAGATATTAATGATATTGATATAAACATGTGCAAATATTTTATTTATACATTTTCATCAGTTATACAATCATACAAAATATTTTGCACAACAAATAAGCAGAACAATGTACAAAGTGAACTTGTAAATGTGTATTTTTCAAGTTTATAAAAAAAAAAAATTAATCAAAGAGTTCTCTAGAGCAGTCATTAATGCTAAAGATATCTTCATGTTTTACTGTGTCTTTTACCTTAAATCCTTTTGCAAAATTTTTGGTAGTATCACCATGGTTCTTTACAACTTCATAACAGTGGCCGATGGGAGTCGATTGCAAAGAGGGTGCAAATTGTGAGAAGTGTCCTGTCTTTATGGGATCCATACTGGAAACAGGGCTTTGGGTCACATCTGAAATGTTTGTGTCTATGCTGTTTTGGTAAAACATATCTGCTGAGCAATTATATTCATTCTTATGAGTTTCTCCAAAACTCTTTGTGCCTCTGTGTTTTTTTATCATCCTGCTCGCTTTGCTAGTTTTCTTCTTTTTCAAACTTTTTCTTTTTAGCACTGAATCAGGCAATGTAGAAGTTTTAGAAGCTGTGGAAGACTGACCTATTAATGTTGTGTGATCTTTATTCTTGATAACATTTGTAATATTACAAAAAGGGCTGCGCATGGCCTCATGCACGGTTGGAGATTGACCAACAAATGTTGCCACATTTTCAAACTTGATTTTTTCTAACACCATTTGATGTCTTTTACTTTTCGAAGTGTGTACATTTAAACCATTTCCATCAGTCATGAATGACAGTGTGGTGACAAAATCTCCTAAAGTTTCTGATAGAGGCACATTGTCCGAGGTATTACTTGGCTTTAACAATGCATCCCATTTGCAAGAAGATGGGGACCAGTGACCATAGCCGTGGCATTCAGAAACATAGGCATTTTGTGAAGTGTTTATGGAATATGGAATTGGTGAAAATGAGGGCATATGTAATTTACTAGGTACTGGGGACTTGATTGGGGAACCAGCATTATACTCTATTAAATCTTGATTTAACTCATAGGACTCTACAGCCTCTGCAGTAAGCCCACTTGTTAAATTGCGTTGCCCCGTGGATATAAAAAATGACTGAGTATTTGGATCCAGATCTGGCACATAAACTGAGGACTTGTCGGAAGAAAGTTCATTACACTCTGGTGAGAAGCACAAGACCAAGTCTGGCATTGCTTGCCATGGATTTGTTGATCCTGCAGAGTATTTAAACTGTGAGGTCAGACATAAAGGCAGGGTGTGGTCAAAGCTGCACAGTAAGGAATCCTGCTGTAACTGATTAAGATCTTCCTGAGTACCGCTTGGCTGGGCGTTTGCCTGTCTAAGGCTTTGCAAGTACTCAAAAACTGTAATACCCAGACTAGCTCTACTGAGAGGAATGACTAGATAAGCCACAAAATGTGTCAATTCCGAATTCAGACCAGAAGTTTGACCACCAAGTAAGCAATGCTCTGCTTCAAGGCCCGACAACTGTAAAACAAAGAGACAAACAAATTACCACTTAATATGAATCATGGGTATTAGTCACCATTTTGGGTGAGCAAGGCCCTTAATTCTTACTTTTCAGTATATTATCATGACATTTGTTTATTATATTTTCAACTATCAAAAGTAGGCTTTAAGCTACAAAAGATTTTTTCATTCTAACTTTTTCAATATATGTCCTAATTATACTTACTTTGTACACAGAGGGACAGTCTTGCTAGAATTTTTTTTTTCCGCAGCCAAACGTGAATAAATAGAATTATTCCGCATTTTAAACTTTTGTCAGTGAAGCACTGATTGTTGAGATTTCTTTGTGAATTAAAAAAAATGAGGATTTGAAATTCCCATTTACATCATTTTATTTTATTTTTCGTAATATTTAACATGGTCATATGATATCTTAAACATAAATACAAAATAGACATACTTATTACCTTAAATCCAAATGTAAATGATTTTCCAATAAAGCAATCATCAACTGCTTTTATAAGTAGATGATTTAAACTTGGTGGGCCTTGGTGTTTGTCAGTCTCCAAATATCTGATAAACAAACCACACAACATTAAACACAGTAAAGTAAAAGTGAATTCTATTGCACACTATGATTTCAAATTAAAATGAGATATGTACCTGTGCAACTCTCCAGCTGTTATACCAAAAAAAGGAGTTAGACAACCTCCAAAAACTGTCACACCAAACAAATTGGTGTCACGAACCACTTTCAATGACAGTCTGTATCTGTAGTCCACATTTTTTATATCACAGGTAAATCCACACCTTTGGCATTTAAATCTGTAAAAATGTAAACTATGTAAACCTTTACATAATAACATTATACCATAACTGAACTGAGAACAGACATATACAGTATACACACACACACATATATATATATATATATATATATATATATATATATATATATATATATATATATATATATGCAGCACGGTGGCTTAGTGGTTTAGCACGTTTGCCTCTCAGCACGGGATTCCCGGTTCGAATCCCTATCTGGGTGAAGTTTCCATGTTCTCCCCGTGTCCGCGTGGGTTTCCTCCGGGTTCTCCGGTTTCCTCCCACATTCCAAAAACATGGATCAAATCAATTGAGTTCTCCAAGTTGCCCATATATAGAGTGTGTATGTGTGCATGTCTGTGTGAGTGAGTGTGTGCCCAGCGATAGATTGGCGCCCTGTCCTGGGTCTCTCTGCCCAGCGCCTGAAATGTTCTCCCCTGGATGGAACACCCCCCCCCCCCGCGACCCTCACAGGATAAAGTGGAAGATAATGGATGAATGAATGAATGAATATATATAATTTTTATATATATAATGTAATAAGCATAAGTTATAAAAATAGATTTACTGTGTAGTAAACAGTATAACAACACAGTTAAAACAAATAATATGGGTTATAAGAATAAATATATAAATACAATAAACAGTATAGCATTTATAATAACATATTTACAGATGTATGGAAAAAAAACGAAATTATAAAAGCAAATTTACTGCCGTAAATAGGTATAAATTGTATTACAATATAATAAATAGTAATATAATTATAAAAGCAGATATAAACATACTTGTGCTCATCATTTGAAGACAATTTGGAAACACACTGTTTACAGCTCGGATACAAAAAGCGACAGTCCTGCACCGAGATCACAGTACAGCTCAGCAGCACTCGGTTACTATTCATCAACGCGGTGACGAAATCCAGGAATAACAAGAAAATAAAAAGCTAACGTTGAAATGCAAACGTTGTATAAACTCCGAAACAAACAAACAAAATACTGACACGAAATTTGTATGTCTTCTTTATCTACTTTATAAGTTTGAGAAAATTACACGATCATTATCGCCGCCTATCGACAAACGAGAAACATCCGCCAGGCTTCATAAAATGCCATTAAAAACGTTGATTACGAATTTAAAAGACGTTATGAGCTCAATAAACACAGATAGACTGAGCAGCGAGCCAATAACTAAAATCTGTCAAAAACGTAAATCAAAAGGTAAAAAATATACATATTAATATAACAGTAATCACATCACAGTGTTCTTAACGCATAACATTTACTTTTACTAATTAAATACTAATTCTGGATTTTTGGAGGGCTCGATTATTAAGAAAAGCATTATTTATTAAGCTAAAATGTTTCTTATATTATAAAGAAGTGTTTAATGAAGCAGTATAATAAAATGTATTTTAAGTCTTTCTTTAGTAATTCACTTAAATAGGTGAGAATATAGTGACAATTTTGCAATGATTTTAATAACTTAAGTAACTACTTTATCATATGAGCGCACTATATTTAGTGAAATGTAGTTATAAATATAACGCCATTTTGGGCGTTTCCATGGTTACACATCGACAACATGGCCAACGCAAGTATCTTTGATCAAACTTTTACATTTAGCCCGCTTTCCAACAAAACATTCAGATTTTTTCAGGACTCCAAAATAACCACACTTCTCATGAAATGGTGAGCATAAAGCTGTTATATGGAATTTGTATATTTAGTATTTGTTAGTTGCGTTTCTGGTTGGTAATTCTATCCATAACTTACTACATTGCTAACTAACATGCTTGCTATTTGACTTCTATATTTTTAAAAAGATTTTCTATTAAACTGTTTTAAATGTATTATAATTTACTCTACTTCATTATAATACCAAACAACTAATAACACATGCTATTTTTCTTAGAATTCTGTGATATAAAGTCAGAATTCTGAGATTAATAGAGTAAATGATGATGTAATGCTGTTCCAAATATATTTTGCTGAAACAGTTTCAAATTTGTCCCACATTTGCATGTTGCATAAAACATATTGTTGGGTAATAAATTATGTAAAATTGTCATCTAAAGAAATAAAACACCTACTACTAAATAAAGCAGAACATAATTGAATCTGCACAATCTACAAAATACAAGTGTTTTATTCCAATAATCCATCCTATGTGATGTTCCATCAGGTCTATGTTAGGAAGACTTTCTGTCCAGGCTTTCAATTTTGACCAGGAATTTCAGTCTTACATGAAAAATGACTTTGTTTTGGTAAGTTCTGCCTTTAGATTTTATTGTGAGGATCCATATAGTAATTATAGCTTGCTGTTGTTTAGAATTTCTTTCAGGATCCATGTGTTCAAAGCAACTTGCAGATGCTTGATTTGTCTGGTGTGTGGAAACCTCTGAGTAGGTTTGTGTTGTTAAAGCTACTCAAGCACTATCTGGCTGTGCAACAGTAAAATCATATAATCATTTAACCTATCGTATTTGTTTAGAGATATAATGCATGTGGATGTGGAACTCGTTCCCTGCACTAAAATTTCTGTAGACATTTTTGATCCAATATTTTCAAGTGGAATTGTGCGCCCCACAGGCCACATAGCTAAATGTTACCATGAAGAACATCTTGACTTTGATGAGCTTAGGATGGTAAGTATGTGGTACTACATTAATTAAACTGATATAAACTGATAACAACAAGTGCAGAACTTTCCTGAACATTTTGTGGTTTGTCCTCTGGCAGATGCTTTTCGAAGAAGACTCTGATCAACATCATGTGGTCACTCCATGTGAGCGTCAGGAGTTTCTGTTCAGGCTGTTTAAGCACATTGTAATGGGTGGGGAACTTTGCCAGTATGAGGACATTATCACTCCATACATTGAGACTGCAAAAACAATTTACAAAGAACTAGTAAGGTTAGAATGTGCTAACATATTAACATACATTTCTGTTGTTTTTGCTGTACAGCAGTGGAATAACATTCATATCAACAATAAAAAGAAATATAAATTTATCAAAAAAATAACATCTGATGGTGCTGCAATTTTCTAATCAGTATTGTCAATTTAACAGCACAAAAATATAATTCCACAACTAAAAATATATAAAAATATATTTATTCCACTGTGTGATTATAGGTCCTGAGAGGACATGATATGGCGGTGTCTGTGAATGGGTGGCAGGTGTTTACCTGATCTGCATTCCAACCCTGCCTCCTGCTCACAGGCTTCGCCCCATCACTCCCTCATACCACAAGGTCAAATCATAAATAATGTCAAAACCTTCAAAAATATGATTGAAAAAACAATAGCAACCCATAATAATTTCTCCTATGGCAGTTTAACTATACTTGTTTTGTTCTGTAGTGTACAGAGGGATTCAGGCACAAAGGAGATCAGACCTGTTTCAACTATTTTAAAAGTCTCTGCTTATGTATGTATTCTTCAATTTAATGGTAGATTGATTAACATATTGTTTTAGTAACCAATGATATTACTGTTACAGTCAGCTATTTTGTTATTAATGCTATTATTTCCCTTTCAATATCTTAGGATAAAAATGGACTGTACTACCCTTCTGGAAAAGACCATGAGCAGAACTTTGTCTATATGTGTATTGATCCTATAAAAAAGCATTTGTATGTTCTTTACCATAGTTTTGGGGTTGGTATGTTTCCCACTAATACTGTGCCATAGCTTTTGAATAACCTTCTTTTTTTTAGATTTATAGCCAGTTGGTGTTAAATTGTTTCATTGAATTTTCTAATAAAGAAACACTATCACTTACTGAGTGTTTGATCAATAGTGAAAATGACCTTCACTGTTAACTGCCTTCTCAAAAATGTCAAAATGATACGTTACAGATTTTCAAGTTTGAGATCTACCTAATCTGAAGTACCTCTTGGGCACACCAAAAAATAATACAAGTAGTAAAACAAAGTGCTAAATTATTTTTGTATTATTAGATACTTAGCACTCATAGTGTAAATACAGGGTTTTTCTCTAGCAGGACAGCTACTCATTTACTTAGAGCATTCCAAGTTTCGAGATTTTTTAATTTTCTTAAGGAGACCATTTCATGTGTTCTGCCTCGTTGTTTAAGTGTTTATAAGATATTCATTTCTTTCAACGTAAATTAATATTTGATGACACATGACTTTAAGATGTAAAAAAAAAATCTAAATTTGTATTATGACTGCTTAATAACAAATTTTACTTTTACAATATCTTTATGAGGCGGCACGGTGGCTTAGTGGTTAGCACGTTCGCCTCTCAGCGCTAGGGATTCCCGGTTCAAATCCCCATCTGGGTGGAGTTTCCATGTTCTCCCCGTGTCTGCGTGGGTTTCCTCCGGGTTCTACCGTTTCCTCCCACAGTCCAAAAACATGGATCGAGTCAATTGAGTTCTCCAAATTGCCCCATATAGAGTGTGTCTGTGTGAGTGAGTGTGTGCCCAGCGATGGATTGGCGCCCTGTCCTGGGTCTATCTGCCCACTGCCCGAGACGCTCTCCCCTGGATGGGCATGGGGAACCCCACCGCGACCCTAATAGAGGATAAGCGGGAGATAATGAATGAATGAACATCTTTATGTTGTTCCTTGCCATCATACATAATTCGTCTGCTTCGTGTAAAACAGATATGGAAACAAATTTAACTTCCATAAATATTTATCTTTCACTGATACAATAATAATAGCCTATTGACACTTGCATGAAACTTAGATATAGATCACTACGAAAAACTGAAAAGAAAATGAAACCTATTTTCATTGGCTCCATTCATTGGAAAGTACCTAACAAATGAGAAGGACTCAAATGACAAAATGTCACATCACACTACCAGTCAAAATTCCACTGGCGCATTGATTTGGTATTTTTGCTCTTAAAAAGCTGAAGATTTAATAATATACAGAATAATTCTGAAAAATATGTATGCTATCATGGCAGCAGGCGAATTCGTAATAATACATAATAATATTGGTTTAGTTACCAAATAAAAAGCTTTGTCGTTTATAATAAAACAGCCTAATTGTAGCATCAAATTAATTCGAATAAAATTATGGTAGAAAAGAGGTGACGCAAAAGAGTAAAAAACGTAGACATACAATTTATGGAAATTTCAAAACGTCACAGTGACGCAAAGCCTCAGACACGCTTATCATATAAACGAATCTTTGTCACGGTAATACTTATTTTTATTTTACAGAATGCGACGTTGATTATAATTCAAATGTAATGTAATCAATAATCAGGATTATCTTGGAGGTTAGTGTTGCGTCATGGGTCTTATAAACCCGCCCCGCTTGTTGGCTTTCCGAGAAAAGGAGTGACTTCTAGTGAAGTACGAACATTTTTTCTCGTTTGTCTACTCGAACTGGTAAGATTTTTTTCTCATGGTTTTTTTCTACTTCATAAATGCTTAACAATTCCCTTTTATCACCGTCTGTTCGTTTTAACATGTTCATGAAATCGCTCTCAAAATGGAGCTTGCGTTTTCGTTGTTTTGGCTGTGTTCCAATCTACAACATTGTGAAAGACGGAAACGGCCCCCTTCGTTGTCGTTTTAGGGTGCTTGTACGACATTTTCCATACTATGTGGTAAGCTAGTGTGCGGATTGGAATGTGACCCTTGTAGTATTACATACAACACGTTAGTGCATTTGTAACTCTGTACATAATGGAGAATATTTTAATATTTTAGAAGTACATAGTCGAGATTGTTGTAAGTACATAGATTGTGTATGTATTTTTATGCTTATAGTAACTCTATTATATTTCCGTTTGGACACTGGCGCCTGACGCCAGCTTTGTTGCAACAAAGCAACAAATCCGGTACAACCGGTCCCGTTTAATTATATTCACATTTAAAATTATATGTAAATGAGCGTCAAACAATAAAGTGTGTAAACTACAAACATCACAATAAAAAGGATTCCATGTATGTTTTGTTCCAATTACGGCCTTTTAAACGTCTGGCGCTATTGTGGATCAGGATGTATAATTATTATAAATATAGCTTTCTGTCTTTACGTCATTTTTTGTCCATAGTTTGTAATAATGGAACAATTGTAGCATCTTGAACCAACTTAGAACACCATGTATCCTGTAATAAGTTATTTTTACAATTCTAAGTCCAAAGTGCTTTCCATTATATACATTTAACATTTTTTAGATTAAGTTTCACCATAAATTATAGCGTATAAAAGATCCCACTTTATTACACTTAAACTAATTGCAAAGTTTGGTTACTGTTTTGAACTCTGCATTGCAACTGAGTTGTGTATTCAATTACAATTTTAATTAAATTAACTCACAGTGAACAACCATAATCTCTTTTATGGTACAGTTAAATTTTCAATCCACTATTAAGGAAGACCAACATACAAATCCTAACTACAATCACATCAAGCCTACTAGCTGAGTGCCTTTGATGCAGCATATGGTTGTAAAATAAACCAGAATTGTGAAGCTTTTAGTAAAACTAGATTGACAAGTAAGAGGCTAAAAAAGCTTTTTATTTTTTTATTTTTTACAGAGTGCATTATATTTGCAGTACTTATTTGCATTAGTCAATGTGGTGTCTGTAAATTTTCGACCTTGTATTTGAATTTGCAAAGTAGCTTAAATTTTCATTCAAAATGGCTGACTTCTTTATTTATGGTAAAACCTACATCCTTGAGATTAGTAGAAGCAACACATAGTTAATTAAAAAAAATACATTACAACATAACTGTAGTAAAAATGTAATTTCCCTCATATGGGTGGGTGGAAGACTTGTATAGACTTCTGGTGTATGGAGAGTTAATGGAGGCATAGTTTAAATGGTGCTGATTTTCCCCTGTGGTTTACTGGATTTTTTTTCTTGCATAAATACACAAATGTTGGATCACTAAAAAATCTGTATGTTTAATGCTATAAATCCTTAGTCATATAAATCATTGACCACTGACTAACAAACTCTTATTATATAGAAACCATTAATACACAGAAGGGTCTTTAATTACATTTCTTTTAAACTATTGGGACCAAATAAAAAAAATCAAATTCAATCTCTCAAATTCTGATGGTCTGGTTTCTGTTGAAATGAAATGACTCAGATTGAGATCACGGAAAGATCACAGGAAATTACTGTTTTAGAATTTGATAAGGGAAACTACATGGGGAGAATTGAGAAAATAATAATAAATTTTTTAGGACATCATACTTATATGGCCTTAGTATGAGTGTTCAAGTAGTTTTAGTATTTAATTTTGTATGCTAAACAGGAAATTTCATTTCCTTTTACTTTTGTTTGTTCTTTTAATTTTTTCAGATAACACTGAAGAGAGAAGGGGACCGCCTTCACGACATTCATCACCATCCTTTTTAAAATCATATTATTTTTTTATAATTGCACTAAATCCTTTGGTATGGCTACTTAAACCCCTCCATGAGGGATGTCCATTAGGAAGAAGGCCTCTATTTGCCACATCCAGAAAGTTCAAGTTTGAATTAAAGAAGATTTATCTGAGCATAGACAAGTCAATACAATGTCCCGTTTAAAGAAGATGGCTCATTTAGTTGCTTTGTTAAAAAGTATACATGATCCTGGGTGAAGGAGGATTGAGAATCTGTACAACCACCTCGTTTTTGTTGCTGAATAAGTTAATTTGATTTTGGGAAGGTGTTTACCATCTAAAGATTTTATTTCATCTCTTAGTGGTAAGTTTTTTTTGATGAGTCAAAGGTCCATATTTGGAACCGAGAGTAAATCTACCGCTGTGATGAAAGGTTTCAGTCAGTTTAGGAATGTTGCTGTCTCATTCAGCATGTCAAGTTAATTTGTTCTTACATATAAATTACTCATTTAACATGCAATCGTTTTGCATGTATCCTGGCAAATAAAGGCTTTCTTCCTGAAGGTCATCCCTCCTTTACACTCTAAAATGGAAATTTTACAAAAAAGTCCATTCCTAAGGGGTCTGTGCCGCAATAGTGGTCCAGCAGACTTACAGTATGACAACACAAGTGAACTGTATCGGATTTCAACTTTCGCAAAGTTCCCTACTGTGGCTTCAGTGACTGAAAGGAGTCTTGCCCGCGCTGGCTTTTATTACACTGGCATTAATGACCGGGTTCAGTGTTTTAGTTGTAATATAACCGCTGAGAATTGGCAGTCAGGTGAATGTCCGGCAGAAAAACACAAGCAACTCTCTCCCAACTGCACTTTTATCCAGAGCCTACCCTCCACTGCTAACCTCCTGTCCTCCTCCCACTCAGCCTTCTCTCCTCTCCGGAACGTAGCTATACTGCCAGTAAATACTTCTGCCACCACAGTCAGTCAGGGGGATGAACAGGTCGGTTATTTTAACATGGGCTTTACCAACATAGCTCCCGCTAGCCCACTGAACTCCCGAGGTGTGGAGGACATGTCCCATCAGAGGCCATTGGCCTGCCACAACCCCAGCATGAGGCGAGAGCAAGATCGTCTGGACACATTTCAAAGCTGGAGCATTACGGTCATCACCGCCGCTGAGCTCGCCAAGGCTGGCTTCTACTACCTAAACCAGGGAGACAAAGTGGCATGCTTCAGCTGTGGTGGGCAACTAAGCAACTGGGAGCCTGGCGATAGGGCTGTATCAGAACACCAGAGGCACTACCCTAACTGCCGCTTTGCTCGAGGTGATCGTGCTGATAACGTCCCTGTTGGCACAACTGGTGGCCTTGCTAATGTGTCCAACACAGCTATGCAACAATGCGATGAAAGATTACTAACATTTGTCAACTGGCCCACAAGAATACCCGTTCGCCCAGATCAACTGGCAAAAGCTGGCTTCTATTATGTTGGTGAGAATGTTTGTAAGAATTTCAAGCCTTTTGATTTCTTCTGCATTTCCCAAAATATACTAGAAATGTTTTTGTGTGATGCCTGATAGGTCGCAATGATGATGTGAAGTGTTTTTGCTGCGATGGAGGTTTACGTTGTTGGGAATCGGGAGATGATCCATGGGTTGAACATGCCAAATGGTTTCCGAGGTAAAACCGATTTGTTAAATTGCAAGTTATTTTAAAGAAAGTAAGAAAATGTAATTACGTGTGCTTTTTACAATATTGAATACAATTCTAAAGTCTACAGCTATTCAGAAACTGTACAAATGAAGGACCTTCATTTTCCCCATGTCATAAACTGTCTGCACCGTTTAATGTTATTTTTAGAACTAAAAATTAAAGGGAAAAAAAAAGAAATTACCATTAATAAAAATAAATCCTTTTGAACACTAAAGCTATTTTCACATTGGTGTTAAAATTTCAGGCTCATTACCAGAGAACATACGGGACTACATTTTAAAAGGATTCCCTTTATGGTAGTCAGCTTTTTAGTTTCCGCTGACTTCTCGTTCTCTTTCATTAGAATCGTAGTGTCAGCTTGTGTTCACACTGCCCAGGCTTGCTGGTAAATTCAGTCAGCCCCAGTGTTGTGTGAGGTTATTACGACTAAATTATGTATTAGGTCAGATGTTGTTTTCATTTCATTCTGTCATGACGATGAATTTTCCCAATATATTATTAAAGATCCTTATGTGTGTGAACTGAAACAGAATTAGGGGGGAAATAATTTTTATTCTCAAAACTACATTCTCAACTACTGTGTTTTTCCCCCGCCTCCCTTTTCAGCAATAGTTGATTGTTCTGTCTCACTGATTAAACACTAGTTTCATATACCTTACCCAACATATATGTTTAAACTCTGTAGATGTGAATACTTGTTACAAGAAAAAGGACAAGAGTTTGTTCATCAGATTCAAGCAAGATTTCCAAGATTGTTTGAGCAGGTTTGTGGAACATTAAAGAAACAAACATGCAAACTATATGACTTAATTACACAAACTAAATCATAAATGTTCCCACAGCTGTTGACCAATGGTGACTCAAGGGAATTTGTTGATCCACCTGGTAAGCAAATAACCTACAACACAGATTTAGCATTATTAAAATCTTGAGTACTAAATCATAACATGTTCTTTCTGTAGTTGTGCATTTGGGTCCAGGAGAAGAGCGTTCAGAGGATGCTGTTATGATGAATACCCCGGTAGTGAAATCTGCTCTAGAGATGGGTTTTGATCGCAATTTAGTTAAGCAGACAGTGCAAAGCAAAATTCTTACAAGTGGCGAGAACTATAAGACTGTGCAAGAACTGGTCTCAGACCTGCTTAGTGCAGAAGATGAAAAAAGAGAAGAGGAAAGAGAACTTTTGGCAGAGGAAATGGCTTCAGGTTGGTCTAGCTGCTTTGTTAAATGGGGCGTCCTGAAACTAAAGTTCATACAGTTTCACACATCTGCACCTTTCTATGTGTTGACACAATGAACACATTTATTGTAGGAAATGTTGGGCTGAATTTAGAGGGCCACTGTTTAGGGACAATGGCATTTTTGTGACCACTGAATGAACCTGTTGTATCTGGATTGGCATGGTTTAATGACGTTGTTTCTACATTTTGCACTTTGATCCCTGTAGTTCATTAAATTGGTCAGGGGAATACTTTGCAATTATTTAGATCACATTGTTCACTTACCTTTAATAAAAACATAAAATGTCTCTTTTTTTTCCCTAAATGCCATTTTTAATGCATTTTTAATTTAGTAAATAAATTGTAACTGTAACTGAATATTTGTATAAGACTGTATGATAATCCATTTACTTGGAGAGTTTTGACCTCTAATTTATAGATGGATTCACTTTTCTGAAAAAGCATCATGCTGCCCTCACCGAGCGTTTGAGAAGTGTGCAAAGTCTAATGGATCACCTGCTGGAGGAGAATGTCATTCTGCAGAAGGAGTATTCCACCATAAGCAGCTGTCCCACAGTCAAGCAGCAGACTAGTCAACTGATTGACTTGGTTCTAGCGAAAGGAAATGCAGCAGCCGAGGTCTTCCGCAACTGGATCAAAAAGAATGACGTCTTGCTTTTAAGAGATCTAATGGGTATTTAATCTTTTTAAAATCTTTGTAAATTCTTCATGTTCCCTGTTAGTCCTTGTCTGTTAAAGCATTACACTGGTGACACAGCTAGCCGCTAGAAACACAAATGCAAATCACTTAGAGTTAAGGTGATGCTCGAAGACTTAGCTGTTTAGGGAGAATTCCACAACATACTTGCGCCACGACATAATGCTGACAATCCGTTTTATGTTCTTTCCACTGCAATTTCAGCCCAGGCAAATGAAGCTGCATCACCGAGTCAAGATCTTTCAGGTATCCTCAAACATGAGAGGTTTTTGATTTATTTCAGCCTTTTCTTGAGTTTGTAGCTTTCACTAAGGGAACTAGATTCAGATCCTGCCCTGAAAGAGGGAGCAAGCTGGTAAAACTGGTCCAGCTGAATGAGTCGTGTTTCTTTTTATTCTGCAGATCTGCCCATGGAGGAGCAGCTGAGGAGGCTTCAGGAGGAGCGGACGTGTAAAGTGTGCATGGATAAAGAGGTCAACATTGTCTTTATACCTTGTGGGCACCTGGTGGTTTGCAAAGAATGTGCACCATCATTGCGCAAGTGTCCCATATGCAGAGGCCTGGTAAAAGGCACCGTTCGCACGTTTCTGTCCTGAGCATCAGGACCTTTGAAAAGTAATATCAAATGTGTCCTGGAATGTATAATTAATATTAGATAACTCAATCTTTAAAATATAAGGTGGTGTCAAAGAACATAAATGAACAGAATTGAATTTAGCTTTATCTGACATTATCTTAAAATAAAAGTGTTCTAATAGATGACATTTCTGAAATTCTTGAAATATGATTTAAGGTAGAATGTTTATATATAGTTGTTTATTTTTGCAATACAAATCTATACATTTGTTCATGATCAAACGTCATAACATTGGGGGGTGCTTTCCGACCAGAGGAACAGGTTCTGGTTCATAGATAGCGTCATTTCATTGTTCCAAACTCCAATGATGCAAACAAATGTGAATGTATCACAATGTATGAAGTTCAGCTTAATAATGTCCTTTAAACTGTTTGGTCTGAAAGCACCCATGAATAATATTAAAAAACAATGTTAAAAAGCAATTCATGTTTAGTGAAAGTGCATTAAAGTGACTTACAGCTTTTGCATCGAGGCCTTTCATCAAGTCAAGCAATAAATAAAAATTAGGTAAATCAATTAGATATCGAACTCCTGAAGGCTTCCCCAGCTTGGTCCCACTTTAATCTTGGCCCTGAGCTTGACATATAATTTCATAGCAGATTCCATTTCATGCTTCACTATTTGTGCAACCTGCGAAACAGAGATTTTTATTTATCTATAGTTTTTAGCTTTTTAAAATGAATGAACAACTGAAGTTAAATCTGCTTCACACCTGAATGACGTCCTCCTCAACAACCTCATAGATGAGCTCATCATGTAGCTGAAGTATAAAAAACGCTCCCCGTGTAGGCTTGCGCTGAAGTCTGTAGCGTCCTTTATCTATTTAATATACAACCATCAATAAGCAGGTTCGAATGTAAGCAAGAGAGAAGTTAGAAGCCATGTGACACTGACCAGTGAAAAAATACCATTTTCACATTATTTTAGAACAGAGGTTAGTTTCCTTTGTGTAGCAAGATGGTTCCAAGTTTGATTTTGGTATGGTATTGGCATGATCTCCTAGTGTCAAGGTGGTCATCTTTAGGAGTTCTAACAGACATGCTAATAGTTGAACGGAATATACTTATACTGTACTTGCCTTGGGTGCAAATTTGTGGAAGAACACGTGGGGTGACATGTCTAGGATGTTACCAGCTTATAAGTGATTGCATACACTTTTAAAATGAATGGTTTAGAAAATGAAAGAGCATCTTTGTGATTAAGTGACTATTATATTGACAATGCCTTTTACCTCAATTTTTGGCTGGTGTGAGACAAAGTTTGATTATTCTAATAATGAGTGCTGGAGCTCAGCCTATCCTATCACCATTGGGCTAAACCTCCAGAACCATTCATGATAACAGTCTACATACTGCGGCAACACAGTAACTTTACAATTTTGCTAAGATCAGGCTGACAAAGCGATGCCCTATAATTATTACATGGGACTGCACAAACCTGTGAGAATCATCTAAAGCACTTATTAAAAAAGTGATTAACATACCACAAACACCATTAAGAATAACAGTTGTAATGATAATAAGCATCTTAGTGCTGAGCTACAGACAACACTTTAAGAGAGATAGTTATCCAAAAGTATACAAGGCATCAAGCTGTAAAACAGAATATAAACACCATTTAAAAATGACCTGTTCCAGGCAGGACATGCTGATGTGATAGAGGCACATCAGGAAAGGCCGCCTCGAGTCTGCGCTGGATCCCAACAGTCGCTAGCTTCACAATGTCTGCAGCAGAACCTTGCACTGTTGTATTCACAGCTTGACGTTCAGCCTGAAGAAAAAAGCTGAACTTGTTAACAAGCACATTAGCTTTATACCACTGCTGTATCTTCTAAAGGGGATTATTAAAAATCTTACATGAGACTTCATATACGTATTAGAGTCTTTGATTCCAGGCAGAAACCTCTTTCTTCCCAGTAAAGTCTTAACAAAGCCATTTTTGCTGCAGTTCTTTACAGTTTCACGAAGAAATGCCTGTATGCCTTTAAAAAAAAAGAAGTAATTACAGACCCCAACACAAATAGACTTAACTGCGTGAATTTTGTTTACCTGTGTATCTGGCTTTAAAGGTGTCGATGTAACAAGCAGCATCATTTTCATCAATACCCATCTGCTCTCCTAATGACTTTGCTCCCATCCCATAAATAATACCGTAACAAATCTAAGGGCAAAAAGTAAAAGGATATGTTATGTCTTTTTATATACATTTTTAATTCTTATGAGTATAAGAGCCCAGACCCAGTTAACTTTAAAAAGTAAGGCATATAAAAAAAAAAATCAAAACGTGTCTAGATATATTTTATATTCCTTCCCCAGTCCTAATGATCTGTAATTTTAAATATATGTTAAAATGGACGTTCATGGTACTTTTTGTGATGTTATTGGTTTTTGACATTTGTGTCACTATGGGTTCTCATAGGTTAGAAAAAAATGTCATCAGCTTGCAAAACATGATGCAAACAAAATTTCCATTTTGCTCACGGGGGGGAATTTGAATATACAAACTGGTAAAGTTCCTGACCTCATGGGATAAAAAAATATTTGCTTACACGTTGACTACCTCATCATTTATATATATACACACACACACATACACACACACATCAACAATGCAGATTGTAAATCTAAACACGTCATCTCACACCTGCTTTGCCTGTTGTCTCATGCAGTCGTCAACTGACGCCAGGTCCACCATCTTCCACTCTGCAGCAATGCTTTTAAACACATCTTCACCACTGTTAAGCACCTGAATCAATCGTCGGTCTTTGGATAAGTGAGCCAGGATCCGGAGCTCCAGCTGAGAATAATCAGCAGCCAGGACAAGTGCTCCTAGAACAGGCCATATTTAAAGTATATAAAACCCTGAGCCATACAAGTTTGATTCATAGTTTATCTGTATTGTCTTCGTTGAAACCTTACCTGGAAAAGGAACAAAAGCATGCCTCATGCTCACAGAGAATTGCATTCCCTTCTCTGGGGATTTGTCCGAATCTTTGATTAGTGATCCCAACAAAGGACATGCTTGAGATCTTTTGGCACTTAAAAAAAAGATACATATATATTTATTATATTTATATATATATATTCCACATCAGATTTTAAGTCTGATTAAAATTAACCTAGGTACAACTTATTACACTGTTACAGCACATAATATAACAAAGTTAAATTTATAATTAAATGCGTTGATCACCATAAACATTATAATACATTACCAAGTTTTTCTGTTAGTGGTTTTATTGTTTTGAGACGGTTGGCTCTCTCCAATAAGAGTTGGCATTTGTATTTCAAAATCCTTTGGCACATTTTGGATATTCGGTTCAGTAAAGCTTACCCTCCCTACAAAGAAAAAGCAGGATGGAAAACCATTTAAATGAGTGGGTTTGTATTTAAGTACCCAGTTACAGAACCTGTTGTGCTGTCATTAATTACTTTTTATATGAATTAAACTACTACTTCCTATGATAACAAATGTTACATAAAATTTTTTTAATTCACTGTTAAACAGGAAATATGAAATACGATATGTTTTTAAAAGTAGGAGAGTGAGTGTTATCAGGTGAATAGGTGGGAAGATGTAAATTGTTTCCAGGAAACATGGTGACACATTTACAAAAGAAAACATTTAACAAGCCCACAGTACAGTCATATCAATGTCCACAAACAACAGTCATGGCAATTGAATAGTTTTAGAAAACCCATTTCTTATAACATAAGTACCTAAAGTTTGCCTGATGCTCTTAAAACATAACAAACAGTATTATTATGAAGTTAAAAATTTAAAAACACTGAGGTTAAACTCGTACAGCATTCATACATAAAAGACCCCAACACTACAAATTATGGTGAAGGAATAAAAATGATGAGGCCACCTCCATTCCAAAAAAATGATATGTTTTTTGTTTACCATAAGACTAAAAAAAATACAGTTATTGAAAAACATCTTAACTGGACAGCACATTCTGTAACGTGTCAAAAAGAGCATTTCGAACGTTGGAATATTGTTTTATTTTCATTTGATACCTGTGGCTGTGTGATACTGAGACACGGGATAAATTCGGTCCATCTGTAGTTGATGATTCCAGGACTTTTCTCTTTGAAATGGAAACACCACCTTAGTCAATGCATTTGTTATTCGTCTCCACTCAAGAATTATTTCTGGCAGCTGATGCAAGGGCTTGAGCTTTTCTAGTACATCCTGAGGGAATGTAATATTAACATAAATCTATTATATTTAATGGAGCAATATAAAGTTGTAAAGTAAACGATAGAACAAGTAAACTTACCTTAGTTGTGCTAAATTGTTTGGAAAGTTTTATGCGAGCACCAGCTCCTGCCCTTCTTGTGTAACCCAAAGTCTTTTTATTCTTTAGGCAGTTCACATCTCCATTAGGAGGAAGCTTTAGTTCAATAAATAAAACCTGAAAACAATTACAAAACATTGAGTTTGAATCAAATCTGCAGTTTAAGTCAGTTAATATACTCTACAGCTAAAAGAATTTTGACACCCAACTGTCACACTTAAATATAATTTCATAAAGCTTTTAATAAAAACACTTAGAAAGTCAAAGCTTGGACAACTTTTGAGTATGCCCTTTATAACTATGGACATCTCTAAAATGTTAGGCTTCCCTCAAAATTGCCTCAGCAGGAATTTGTATTGTGTTTGTATGAATTTTGGCTTAAAAGGCCACTTTTGGCTGAATCAGATTTAGGAAGTTTTGCTTTTTTGCTGAGAGTGCAATAATAAATTATATAATTAACATAGTTGTGTTAATGACAAACACCTAACCATCACATAAGTCTAATATTTAAGAGGGATGTCCACATATTTTTGCCCAAACATTAGAGCTTTACAGTTGTAACCCAGACTAAACCAAACCTCAGCTACATCCTCAGGGCTGGTTAATGAGAAACTGTGACCAGCTAACTGGTAGGCACGCGATTCCAAATCACTGAGCTTAGCCTGCATGACATGTTTCTGAGTTTCACACTCTGCCACACTAAATCCAAGACCATTTAGTTCCAACAGAGCCAAGCAGTACTGACTTGGCATTTCCACATTCTGGAAAAAATCTACAAAAAAAAAAAAGGAGTTTAGTATAGCGTAGCTGCACGGCCACCATCATCACTTAAGATCTAAACTTAAGCATCACCTAATAAACCATCTTTTTCCAGAATGACATTGAGTTGAGTCATGACTCTAAAGATTAGAACAGACTCAACTGCTGCTCTGTATCGCCCAGACTGACTTAAATCTCCACGCATCCCCAGACTTTCCACACCCTGTCCGGTGCCAATCCCATCTAACATAGGAAGGTCCTCAACAGCGAAGTTTGTCACCATATTGTGAAGAGTGCGCTCTTTGGAACTGGGATCCAGAAGCCAACAAGCAACCTGAAAAAAGAAAGTGTGTGTTGAACAGCTTGGTTTGCGAAATTAATCAAAAAAATAAAAAAAACATCACAATTTGCTATTTCTAAATGTTACCTTTGGGTCCTCAAATGCACTTGTTATTGAAAGACCGCATGCCATAATTAGTGTCTTGTACAATTTAATAAAGTCATATGCAATAGTCACTTCATCAGTACCCGAAGAGGACCTGGCCAAGCAGGCCTGTATGTTCCTCAGTCTCTCTGCAACGGTCAGGCTTTCATCAAGCTGTGGTGGAGCTAAGCTCGCACTTATATCTGCTTAACAATACATTTCATATTAATTCATAAATACAAAGAGATGAGAAAAATAGTTAACAAAAATATTTACTTAGCACCTGTTTCTGTTAGCTGCTGCTGTAGTGATAAGAAATATGCATCCTTTCCTCCCCAGCATATTGAAAGGCCAGTTACAACTAGATCCGCACACCCTTTTAAAACAAATCCATCTTTTCTCTTGTTCCTTGTTGGAGTAAATGCTAGAACACACAAAAATTTTATTAATATTTCAGCTTCTCTGTTAAAAACAAAAGCATGAAATAATAGAAACAAAGTTGCCATTTTTCATTTTAAAAAATGTTTAAAAACTGGATGTGTATCTGTGTAACATGTAACTCATAAACCAAATGCATGATCAACATCTTAACATTCACACGTAAACTTTAAAACATTAGATACCTTTTTGAAATTTTCCACCTATCGCAGATTTATGTTGGGATGCACCATCTTTCCTCTCACAAGCCACAGCCAGAGAAAACCTTTTCTTTGTTTTCCATTCACTCACAAATGTTTTAAAAAGCCTCTCATCACTTGCTACATCGATAATGGAGAAGGTTTCAGGACTGCTGGGGTTTGAAGAAGCATCCTGGGAAATCTGCAGTGAAAATCCTTCATCGATCTGCAATGTTTCAACTTGAGAATCTTTTAATTGCTGACATGGCAGATCATCATCCTTAAGTTCAATGCTTGAAGAGGAATACAGTCTAGAAGTATTAATGGCATTTAGAGGTGACTGGATAGCTGAGGTTGTCATTTTGACCTTGGGTGTGACTATCTTGTATACCGGTGTGGGAGGAACAAGGTCCTGATTGACTGGATTTGGTTTAAGCTCTTGGTTGACTTCTAACCCCGAATCATTTTGATTTTCAACATC
This sequence comes from Corydoras maculifer, assembly GCA_019802435.1. Lineage (NCBI taxonomy): Eukaryota > Metazoa > Chordata > Actinopteri > Siluriformes > Callichthyidae > Corydoras > Corydoras maculifer. Next base: position 2,276,264 of record JAFMOD010000766.1, read on the forward strand.
AAGCTCGCTGATCATTTCGATTTTTGATATCTGAACTTGCTGAGCTTCAGAAGCAGACACGTTCTGTGCTGCCATGTTTGGCTTTAGTTCTCCCGTTGCTTCAGTAAAGGTTAAAAATTGATCAGACCACTTGTCAAATAGGTCCTGCATCCCTGGGCTGATATTAAATAATGAATCACAGTTAACCTTTGTTTGTGCGCCATTGTTTTGTGACACGTTTTCTAAGAAACAAGGCTCCTGAAATTCAGTCAGGCCTGTTTTTGCTCCTCTACAGTCCTTGTAACTATTGTTCCTCTTTTCCAAATAATGTTCTCCAATGAGTAAAGAATCCCCCCATTCAGACAAGTTAAATGAAGACTCACCCCATTGAGCTGCTTCGTGATCTACATCATTTATTTCTTTCCCAGCTAATGATGTAGTTGGATCACAAACAGAGGTGCCAGGTTCTGAGGCTTTTGCCTTCTCAGCTTCCTCTGTCTCATAATCAATAGCTTCTAATATAGAATTGTCGTACAGACTGTCAAAAAGAAAACTACTGCTCCTATTGGGACTGTCTGGCTTTTCCTCAATAGGTAGTTCTTCTGTAACTTTGTCAGAACAGGTCTGGGGGTCATTAGAATTTATCTGGTTTCCAACAGATTGTGGTTCAGACCCTTGATTAGAGAAATTAAGAAGGTTTTCCATTTGGCTGTCTGTCAGTGAAATATTGTACATTGGTTTAGCTTCTGTTTGATCATGCAGTTGTTTTTTTGTGACTTCATTTAAAAGGGGGGATAGAACTTTATTTAGGACTATGCTATCTGCATTTTTACTCTCATCTGAATATATTGGGTTAAATGAATGAGCTGCTGAAACACTTATATCTGTCTTAAATCCATAATTAACAATTGTCTTGGCATTGCAATGAGGCTGTAACATATTTTCAGTCTGTGTGTCAAGATGAAAACTGTCACTAAATTCTTCTAATTCCCCAGTGTACAAATCTGGAGAGTTTGACTGGTTCGGTTTCAGGGAGTTAGAAACTCTTGATTTCACTTCTGAGTTTCTTAAAAAGTCCGCATGATCAGAGTGACTTTTTTGAATATTATTCACCTTCCGGTAAGAGTCGGTTTTAGTTTTAGGAAGCACATCACTGGAATTCAAATGTTTTGTTTTCGCTGGGCATTTTTTGGCATCACTAGCTGGAAAGTTTTTGTAAGTAGATATCTCTCCAGGTTTAAACTGAACACTTAATGGTATTTCTAAGCTGTTGTTTTGGCTTGAATTAGCCAACAGGGGTTCTTCAGAAACCTTCCTACAGTTTTCATCAGCGTGATCTGTTTGCAAGAACACACCTTTAATATCAGTTAAATTGGATTTGTCAGTATCTAAAGTAACTGAGTTATTTATTGTGCTGCGTTTGACTTGATCACAATCTACCCGTCGACGCTTAGATACCGGATACTCTGCAGAAACTGGTTCACAACTGTTAATTGCTGAAAGTTCTGATATCTCAGTTTTGTTGTTAGCACTTATGGATTTTAAAACTTTATGAAGTGCACTAGATTTCTGCTCAGTGTGGCAGTGAAAAAGCTGCTTTGTGGTAGTTTCTACTTTTGAATCTTTTGTGATCACTTCTGTAATGTTTTGAAGGGCATGAGTTGTTGTTTTGGGACTTTCAGTGGGTTTGTTTTCACAATCTTGATTGCAGTTTTCGTTAGTTTCGGTTGCAGTTGCTGTCCTAACCTTTCTCAGTCTATCATTGCTGATTAACTCAACTACTGATGATCCATTTGATTGATGTTGTACTAGAAACTCTAGACTAGATGTCTGTTGCCCTCCGTCTGATGATTGCTCAGAAGAATATGACTTGGTTTCTGCTAAAAGGCCATTAGGATTCCATTCAATGCCAAGAAGTGCCAAGTCCTGTTGAAGAAGCAGTCGAGCCTCAGAGACAATCTGCTGTGCCGCCTCCCTCTCTGTCAAGGCCTTTTTTCCACTGACCCAAATACAGCGCATGTTCCTGCGTTCTTGGGCCTCCTCCTCGTTTTCATCCACCGCCTGTTTAACACTGACAGCCATTGATAAACAGCATTTAGGCTTACAGTATATGGCATAAAATGACAACTAATATCAAAGACAAATCAAGACAACAAACTATTGTGAATCAAAATTGAAACATATTTAGATATTAACATAATGATTGTTTAAACTTTAAATAAGAAAATCATTCATTATGTTCAGCAAAACTTACACAAATTGGTCCACTGAGCACACAAACACTCATCCTGAGTACTCAGCAACGATACATTGAGAAGTATTCTTTTATCCTGTATGACTTCATTCTAAGCCCTATTGAAACAATACCTTTTGAAAGGAATTGCTTTCCTCAGGGCTTTCTCCACATCAGCAAGATTTCCTTTGGCCACATTCGCCACAGTGATAAAGCCAGCACTATAGAGTGCTCGTGCTCTCTGTGCGTTCAGCAAAGAAATTCGCACCAGATCACACAACTCCCGCTGCACCCCAAAACTCAGCCGACTCTGGAACTGGGAGAGCAAGAGCTCAAGGTTGTGCCACCCGAGTCGGTTACAGAAAACTGTAACCATTCCTGTATTTAAAATTTTTTAAATAGGTCAATAAACATGCACTGATTAAGAACAACAAAAAATAAGGAATTCTTTTAAATAAACAGTTTAATGTGACCTGCATAGGTGGAGGCTGACTGCTGAAGTGACTGCAGCTGACCTCGACTGCAGCCATACTTTTTTGCCACCACTCCCAGAGGTTCCTCATTAATCAAATCAAACAACACAAGTGTTGTGAAGAATCTAAAATGACATAAATTGCATCAGTTTACATAAAATTGGATCTGACTGACTGAACTGATTTATTGATATTTTTAATCATATTCTTATTTTTATTAGTACATTATGCTGCCTTCTGCATTATAAATTCCTGGGATAATGAGTCCATAATTAATTTCATGTTAGAAAGTCTTTCCTATTAGTTATTGAATCATCAAATTCAATTCTCACCCCAGTATACATAGCAAAAACAATAAGTACCATTAGATTTTTTAATAGTTATGAAACATCAGTACATTTTATTATTAATGAAATAGACTGAACATTATTCATTTTTGTTAAAAGTTTTAAAAACCAAGCAATACCGTTTGTGTATGGCCAGCTGTCTGTGCTGTTTCTCAGTTTTTGCGATTAATTTTCCACTAACGGAGCGTGCCAGAAAGGCCTCCTGAATGCCCACCATCTCAGCAACGCGTTTCATCGTAGAAGGTAGTTGTTCCCAAAGGCAGAAAAACTGATACCAGTCTATTGTAGTCCAATCAACATACACAGGCGTTATCTAAAATAGTAAAGACATAAATGCATCACATTCAGGTGGCACTGATTTCATAAAAGAAATTTTTATTTTTTAGTTTAATTATCAACTAAATCATGGATCATCCCATCTTAAAACACTACTGTGTAAAAAAAATATAAAGAATTATAGACAATTTTCTCTGGTCCTGTTCCACTGTGCAAAAGTCAAATACATAGATACTTTACCTGCAGCAAATAAATAAATAAATTCCTGAAAAATAAATGTGGTAACGACAAAAATTTATATGTGCATTTTGTGTCTTTTTACAAGAACTAATGTCTACCTGGTAAAGAATGTGGAGATCATTTTCCAACACAAAGCCTTTCATTGCCCTTTGTAGGTCTGCGAAAATACCCAAAGCTTCAGGGGGCGACAGGGATGAAGACAGAGTGGCAGAGCCCAGATGAGTCGGACAGTATCGCTCCACTGTTGAAGAGGATAAGAGAAAATAATAAGAAAATTAATTATGACAGAGAAAGAAAAATAAACAGGTTCCTTACCATTTCCTTCAATTTGGATATGAATAAACTCATTGTCCATTAGCCAGTCGATGCAGGCCTCGATGGCTCCACGGCTACGAGCCGCTTCAGGCTGATCAAGCTGATCAGACTTCATGCTGGCGGCCAATAAAGTGCATGATGCATAGATTCTCACCTCTTCTGGTGTACTGGCAACACCACCCACTATGATCTGACAATGCATAAGATCAAAAAATGTTTAAATATTTAAAATATATTCAGATTCTGGCCACGAGAAAAATAATTTTTAATTTATCACAGTTAAGTATTTTCACAAAAATTGCTGCAACAGTAGTGTTGGTATGTTTACACACAAAGCAACATTTATATCCCCATAGTTTTTCTTTGCATATACACCAAGCACTGCCAAATAGCTTTAATTAGCATTTTAACCTCTAAAATGGCTCGCAGCATGCTGGTTGTAACTCCCTCGCCTTCACGTTTCATCAGACAGCTGCTAATAGGCTTTAGGGAGCCCTGTATCAAGCTCATGCCCTTCATGCGCTCAGTCTCTTTACATACCAGCACACTCTCACCTGGAGCAACACAAAAAATAACAAGAACTATAGAAAAAAGCTATTTTGTTTTTTATTTATTCATAAATTATAAGTTTAAAAACATTTACCAACAGTATCCACTCCTTTACGCCCTGCCCGCCCCACCATCTGCTTATATGACAGTATGTCCAGCAGATGTCCGTTAAACAGAGGAGTTCGGATAATTACACGACGTGCAGGCAGATTTACACCAGAGGACAAAGTAGAGGTGGCTACCAGAACCCTGATATATCCCTGACGAAAAGCACCTTCCAGGATGTCCCGTTCATCAAACGTCAAACCTGAATAAGAAACCAATTATTCTCTGTGAAAATTTATGTCAGAGTGGAGATGGAAGATAAAGAAGGAAAACATGACCCCCTATTATAATATAAAATATTTTAACATATTCTAACAAACTGTATGATTTATTATAATAAACCCTTCTAAAACAGACTGCTTTAATTGTTGCAGTTGTCACGCTCAGCACATTTACATAAAGAAAAATTCAACACATCTCAGTAATGAGTGAATATTGAATCTTTTACTATTTCACATTTATCACCCAGTAATGTTTAAAGAAGTTTGGTGTGACAGTGTAAAATTGTGAAAAAGTTTCTACTTCCTAATTTTCAGTTTTGTGTGATTGCGTTTGTGGTGAAACACAGGGGAAAATGCATGATGCTTATGTAACTCTGGGTAAAGTCTGGAATGACGTTCTGATTTTCTGCTGAATTACTGTTTTAAATTATATAGAACACGTGTTTTATACATGTAAAGTATGTCGTATGGTCTTTCAATCATACAACTATCCCAGTTCAAGTTTTTCAAACAAATGCACAATGACAAATTTTCAAAGTAAAATGTAAAACCAAAATCCCCTTGGCTGGTTTACTGTATAAACTTTATCAAAGAGGGCAAAGTACATCTAACTACTATTACCTGCATGGTGAAAGGCCACTCCCCAGGGAACAGTACGCTTTAGGATTTCATCGAGGCCTGCAGGAGTGCGCTTTAACTGGGCAACCACATCCTGAAGACCATCCTGATTTAGAGACACTGACTGCACTCCAGATTCTAACATCATCTCTAAAGAAAAAAAAAAAACATTGATAAACTTTTGACCAAAAACATTTCTTTTAAATTAAAATTTAAGTTTCTTCCTCTTATCAGTAATGTCATACAGTCAATGTTAACTTTGGTTTACTTATTATATATTATTTATTGCCAAGGATATATTGACACCTTATCACTCCTACGGGAAGCGATAACATTTTTATATAATTTTTAAATAAAACAGTATTCATGTAGTCAGACTAATAAAAAAAAGTGTTACACATCTCATCTCGCAAAATGTTAAAGCCGTTTTTTGTTACAGACCATGATGATGAAGGTTGTAAAATTCTCTTGCAATGCTGTCTGCCAATTTTTCACACCAGTTTTTTGAAGGACAGAAAAGAAGTGCAGCATGACCATCGTGTACTGTTTCAAAACAAAGACTGACTATGTGATCGTCATCCCCCTGTAAACAGAGACGATGACTTTTAAGATATAGGACATGATTAGTTCATTAACAGTAAACAGTTTCTGAAAAGCGCTTAATCAGGACCTTAACAGGAAGTTTGGGAGTGAACGATCTGATCAGATTCATGTCACCATCGTATATTTTCGCACCAATCTTCACCCATTCCAGCAAAGGCACAGGACGGTAATCTGTATGATAGAGCTCAGCACTTAGCCAATGTGCAAGGAGGTCCAGATTTGGCAAGGTGGCGCTCATTCCTACAATCTGTACTCCACTCATGGCAGTGTTCTCAGAGCACCTACAAGGGCAAATCGATTACATTGCAATTAAATTGAAATTAGATCAATCTACCTACTTTTGGAAAGTAAGTATAGTACATATGTATGTATGTACTGTATGTAGATATCTATGTACATTTCTATATGTCTGTCTGTACGTGTTCATGTATATATAACATAATATAAACTTACTCTGCTGATTTCTTGCAGATGTATTGAACTTTCGTTAGCAAGAGCTCCAACAAATATCCACGACCAGAATCTCCCAGCATGTGCAGTTCATCCACAACAATGATCCCTATTATAAAATAAAATGCATTATGTGATAACATCACTTTGAATCACATGCACCTTTATCACAAACCAACTACAAATTATTCACCAAGCGCATCCATTTTATCCTCTTCAATGAGTCGGTTGATGAGACCATTAGCTTTCTCTATGGTACATACAGCCACATCCAAGCCTGAAAACCCGCCAGGTGCTGAAGTGCTCCCCATATAACCTTCAACTCGCACCCCAGTTTCTTGAAACACATTCTGTAGACAAGGTCATAGCACAGAAAACTCATTCAGATATGTTTCACAAAACAACACACAGTGATGTGTACCAAAAGGTATTTTTGAAATTTTCTTTTTTTCACTAGCATTGAATACAATGTATGTACACAAACCTGCAGATAGAACATTTTTTCTCTGGCCACAGATACAAAAGGAAGGATAAAAATAGCTTTACGTCTCGTCTCCAAGACTCTTTTTAGGATTAATAACTCAGAAACAAGGGTTTTGCCAGCACTGGTTGGTGCTGAAAAAAAAAGATTCGACCTTAGTATAAACTCTGATAAAGTAAAAAAAGTTTTTTTTATACTGATATAAAAAAACAGGCAATGCGTGTCAGAGTTCACAAAGCAAAAATGTTTGACTTTTTACCATCTGGACATTTTAATGTAACTAAAATTCTATAATAAGGTAAGTTTAACTTACACATTCGGTTTAAAATCACTATGTTGTTTCACTTTGTAACTAATTATATAAATTTTATGTGTGAAAGCTAATTAACCTGAATAAACCAGATTTTTTCCTTCCAACACTTGTCCCATGGTAAGACATTCAGCCTGCCACTCAAACATCTGCTTCACACCCAGGCTTTGGTACTTCTCGAGCACAGGTTTGGGTAGACCCCAGCTGGACAGCAGCAGCTTATCAGACTGATCAGTGGGAATGGCCATGTGAATGCTTTGTGCTATTAAAAAAAAGATCAAATAAAACTTTAGTAAATGTCATTCACATTAACTGTTTCCTGAATGTAATGCACAATATTTTACCGTTATCGGTCTGAGAACCAAACATCGAGCTGAACTCCAGACCAGGTGGAGTAGTGAGAACAGAGATGGACATGTTTTTTCTATTTGAGCACTTCTGCTGCAAACCAGGCTGTTTGGTAGCAGCCATACGTATGCGTGTCGGACTGAAGAGAATATAATCCTTTGAGTGATTGGATCCACTGAGGCTAGTACTTGAGTGTTTGCATTTCAGGTTTGAATTTGCCTTTGCTGAGGCTTTTCTCTTATACTTGTCTGATTTCTGAAGTGAAGAGTTTTCTAAATTCTGTCTAAGTCCTAAGTCTGGATTCCTCTTGCTTCTATTTTTGCTTTCACTGAACAGTAACCTTTGGGCCAGGTCCTTCCAGTCTTTAACTTTCTTTGAATACATTTTGGTTCCACATTCCAGAGACGATGCAGACCCTGGGCTTAAAGTGCCGATTCGTTCTGCACCGTCTACATGAAGGTTTTCGTTGATTTGACAAGGCTGCGCTGGAGCCACTGGACCTCCTGACACTCCATCCTTTACAGGTGAATATTCATTCTTGTTTTGCTGCAAATATATAACGGGTCATTTATATTTATTACAAGAGCTAAAACAATGAAAAATATCTGGTTATGCTTATTACTTACCATGGTAAAATGTTTATCATAGATTTCTTTTTGCTGTGTTTTAACCTCCAAGGCTTGATTAAGCCATAATTTTGGATTCTCATCCTCATAAGCCCTTAAACAAAGAAGCAACAGCTCTCAATAAAAGCTGACAGTTGTTAAAGACCTATTAGTGAGTAGATATTATAATTTTTTATCTAAACGTATGCATCACTGACTGTTAAGTACTGATTTTCTTACCCATTCTTCATTACTGGATGCTTTCCCAAATAAAACTTCTTCGATCCTAAACTCATCACACCTCTATTTTAGTTTATGCTTAAAAACAGAAAGAAATGCACTGTAGCTCATAAACTTATAAAACATTATATATATATATATATATATATATATATATATATATAAAACATTACATATATATATATATATATATATATATATATATATATATATATATATATATATATATATATATATTACGTTTACAATTCTACGAGCAGCTTCTTACCAGCCAATGTTCGCCAAGTCCATCTTTAATTGCTACGTTTCGTTTTTCATTAAGCATTAAAATGCATGAAGGTTTTGATGACACGCGTTGACATTGTTTTTAAACGCGTCACTGATGTTTCTCTAAAACAAACAAACAAAGTCTTTATGTTCAACTTAAAACAAACAAAAAACTGTTAAAACTCCCGCGGCGTTGCGCTCTCACCGTCCGTGTGGCTGAAAACACTCTATCGAGGGTTCCACCTCATTATTTCCTACAGGGTAGGAAACGAAAAAACCCCAAATTATATTATTATTATATAATTCTGTTAATTAAATGTGAAAATGATGTACAGTGTGAAAAATGAAGTTACTAGACTGCTTATTTAAACTAATAGAGTTTGAGCGCCAGGATGTTTGCAAAACAGCCTCACATTTAATAACTGTTTTATTAAAACTATCAGTAACCAAACAATGCATGTTCACAAGTAATAATGTATATTTTGTCCTTCGTATCTTATCATTCAACAGATGTGTGGAAAACTCATGTTTCAGCGTGAAAGTAAAAAAAAGTGTTTGATATTATCTTGTTCTTAGTTATATTTTTTTACGTTTGCACAAAAAGCTAAAACTTCTACCTATTAATACAATATATATATTTTTTTATTTAATTATTCATTTTAAAGCAACTGCGTAAATATTACAAATCACACACTTCCACTTTTAACCGCTAGATGGCAAATAAGGCACGTATGAGGCACAAAAGCGTTTTATAACATCAACATGTAGTCTCATCCAATAACGATTATTTGATTTCGAGAATTGAATTGCAAAGATTTGAAACAATAAAAATAACATATAGTTATATAACTAGCATCACAGATGATATTTTAACTACAGGAACATTTTTTTAATAGAACGAAGACTGTTTAGTACGTCCTGTACTAAATTTATTCATGTGTGTAACCTTTATTTCCACTACATTAGTCCTGGTTTATTTCCATCCATCTGTTATTTCTCAGCAGCTGCTTTCTCCAGGTCACATGATCCCAGCCACAAAATCTTGCTGGTCCTACAACTTCAGGTTGTGGACATGCCCCTTCTGTTTACATGGGTGAAAGTATGCTCAGGTTAGTGTTGCTGTACTTGAAAAAAAAAAGAGCATCACCCCGTCATTCCAGACAGCATGGTCAATTTCGCTCTACCCTTACAAACAGGTTGCTCTATAATTAACTGGTATTTGTTCATGGACAGCTGTGACCCACTGAACAATCCAGTGCTACAAGGTATTCATTCATTCATTATCTTCCGCTTTATCTTATATTAGGGTCGCGGGGGGGTTCCCCATGCCCATCCAGGGGAGAACGTTTCGGGCACTGGGCAGATACACCCAGGACAGGGCGCCAATCTATCGCTGGGCACACACACAGACACGCACACAAACACACTCTATATGGGGCAATTTGGAAAACTCAATTGACTTGATCCATATTTTTGGAATGTGGGAGGAAACCGGAGAACCCGGAGGAAACCCACACGGACACGGGGAGAACATGGAAACTCCACCCAGATGGGGATTTGAACCGGGAATCCCTAGTGCTGAGAGGCGAACGTGCTAACCACTAAACCACCGTGCTGCCCTGCTACAAGGTAATTAAATTAATAATGGTAAAATTACTGACTGTACCTTTAATACTTTTCTGGCAATCATGGCAAGATAACCTGCTGAATCAGCAGAGCTTGATAATTCCCAACAGATGTTTTCCCTGAAATGCACTGAACGTGAAACCTGCTTGGCCCTAATCTGTAGCATTTTCGACAAAAGGCAGGCAGTATTCTATTGGCTGTAAATTTAGTCCACAAAGCACATTTGCTGACATTCCACTTTATAATGGTACTTTTAGAAAACCCTGCCAGAGCCTGCTGTGCTGGTGGAAGGAATGTGTTTTACGTATTATTCATTCTGTGCCCTGCTGCTTTTCAGGCCAATCAAACAGAAGTGTCACATTTCCCTGCAGCATCTGGTTTTCATAGCACCTACAGGATGTTGTCAAAGTGCAATAAAAACTGTGGGTTGCAATTGATATTGTATAAACCTAGACACCCAAATTTTGTGGTGAACAGTCCTTTTGTCTTTCAGACAAGGTAGGCAGTCCTAGACAATACGGAAAATCCTTCCCTTTGTTCTCTTCTCACACTGGAGAGGTATCATTTTTGTTCTCTCCAGGAGATCGACACAAGCAGACATGATTTGGATTATTCTTGTCTGGTTTCATGTGTTTCCAAATCTTTTTGCGCTACCCAACTTGACTGGGGTAAGTGTTTAATAAATGCTGTCTTTTTATATTTTGCCTGTCTTAACATGGCAGATTATGTTCAGCAGTCCATTAGGAACAGTGGAACAAACGGTCTTCTCATTTTTCATAGAATAACGTATCAGAGAAAATCAAAATCACATGCTCTTCTTTTAAAATAGGATGTAAACAATGGCACAACCAAAGAATCTGTAATGATTGCAAACAGCTTTAAGGCTGCAGCTCTACAAAAGCAGAATGGACACCATGCCGAAATATGCACTGTCCCATGTGAGATAACGACAAAACTTTTGCTGGATGAGAAGCATTCTTTATGCAGTATGTATGCGATCATAGTGTCAGACTAATATTAAAGTAGGTTAAGCATATTCTACATTTTCATCATACAAATTAAACTAAGTTTGTAAAGCTATATGTAATATATGTCATATTAAGGTAGTCTTCAGCAGACCATGACATCATATACAAGGAGTACCAGAAAGCTGATCAGAGATTTAATTGATGAACAGCAGAAGACTTTGGAGTTTCTTTCCAGCCAGGTATAAAAAACCTTATTAATCTTAATTAATTTTTAAATGTTGAAAGTACATACAAAGTAATAAGTGAATTGTTCTTTTGCGAGGTGATGGAACTCATGAACAAAGTCCACACTCTGAGTTTAGAGGTGCAGAGGAGCAACAGTGAAATGTTTTCAGTGAAGCCCACACATGCTCATGGTATTTTAAATGCATGTCTCTGAAAATAAAATAAATTAAACAACCCTACTTTTATTGCATGTTGTATTTTTTATACAATTTGTGTTAAACACTCTCTAAAACATTCTCTAAAATATTGAAAATGTTCTTTTTTTTTTGCTAAATGCCACATAAACGATCTGTCATTGTACAGACTATATTTCATGTTTTTACATTTTCTCAATATGTTAATTCAGTAAATAAATAGTTTTGGTGCATTTGAAGCTGCTGAAGTTGGGAAATGTTAATGTTTTCAAACTGAATATGACATAAAATTTTAAATGAATACTTTAACCTTTGCCTATGTATTTTAAAGCCCTAACAAAAAGTGATGTTCACAGGCAGAGATTGCAGTGACATCAAGGAGACATTAGAAGTGGTATCACCAAAGATTCCAAGTGGAGTTTATATAATTCAGCCAGATAACTCAGAGCTTTTGTTTGAGGTAAACAACATACGACAATGCGTATCCATTTCTGTTGGATCTCAGTCATTATAGTCAGTTATATTAATTATAATTGCCCAATAATTACTACATTTTGTCTGAAGGTCTTTTGTGAGATGGATTACATGGAAGGAGGCTGGACAGTAATTCAAAGGCGGACTGATGGTCTAACTGACTTTAAACGGCAGTACTCAGACTACATGGATGGATTTGGGCCACTACCAGGTCAGTGATCCAAGCATTTCTTTATGTTATGTATTGAAGGTTGTGTAAATACACTTCATGGGCAAAAGTATGTGGACTGTCTGATGTGCTATAAAGCATAAAAAAGAGCTTAATATTACTCTTACTAAAGTAATATAATGAGCACCATCAATAGACTATAGATTAGTGGAAATGCATTGTATTTACTGAACAACTGTAGTGATAAATGCCTCAACATTTTTCAGTGTGACTGACCAACCTGGCTTTGGTGGATACTTAAAATATTGGCTACAGTGGTTGAGGAGAATGAATAATGGTCTGGAGCTTGAGATTTGAAGGTAAATTTTAATGCTTAAATCCAAAAAATAATATAAGCCAGAAGTTTTTTCTTTTTCAACTGTGTGGTGATAATTTGAGATGTTACAGAATGATAATGCGAAGAAAGGTCTATAAGATGGAGTGAATCATTACCCCAATCAGAACCAGATTATATTACCAACATATAATGTATGGTTTTATTTCATGTACATTAGTCTTTACATTTACCTTCCAAAATGTCATTTCACTTGAACTTTAAAAGTCTATTATAGCTTCCAAAGTAGGATTCAGTTGTCCACAAACTTTTGGCCAAAAATTGTGAAGCATGCAATCGTTAATTTGTTGTTTCTGTTTTTAGGTGAGCACTGGCTTGGTTTAAGGAAGGTCTTCAGTATTGTAAATCAGAAGAACACTCGTTTTCAGCTTCACATAACCTTTGTCTCTCAGGATGACACCACTGCTTATGCGTCATATGATAACTTCTGGCTCGAAGATGAGGACAAATCATTTGCAATACATCTTGGGCGATATTGTGGAAGTGCAGGTAATCTTATTAAAATGTTTAATTTGTTAATCCCTATTTTACTAAAACATTATAATATTTAAATATTATATATGCACACTTCATTGTGCTAAAAGATTAATCTTTGTCTTATAAAATATGGACAATTTTGACATCGAAAATATATGATGCTAAACTAAAAGCTTCCACGATGCAACATAACTCTTTAAAACATATAAACCACAATAACTTAAAGTACCTTAATGACACTTTTGGCATTTTTTCTTCTTTTTGGGCAGGTGATGCCTTCAGGGGATATGAGCAGGAACATAATCAGGATACAGCACCTTTCAGCACAGCTGATGTTGATAATGATGGATGCATTCCATTCTGCAAATTTGAAAATAAAGCTGTTGAGAGCTGCAGCATTAATTACAACAGTACAGGCTGGTGGTTTAATCAGTGCGGCCTAGCGAATCTAAATGGCTCACCTCTGGATCTGGATCTGGATCGCTCTACTCAGCCATATATCCACTGGGACACATGGACAAAAAACGGAGAACCTGTCAACATTAAATCAGTGACAATGAAGATTAAAAGAGTTGAAGGCTCAAACCTAAAGTAGGATTATTGTTTGTTAATGTTGGTTTTAGTAGAATGTATTTTCTGAAAGGATTATTGAAGGAGACTTTTATTGCTGCAGCAATACCTGAACTAAAATGAAAATAAAATTGCATTTATATCTGTCAAAACATGCAGCTCAGTAATCACATAATTAAGAAGCCACTTTAGCATTATGTAAATTTGCTCTATGGATGTGGATATATTTCACTTCGAAATGTTCATACTCGGTGACTCAGTGGTTTGTGTTGCACATTTTAAAACAGTTGGATGTAGTTTAATGAGACTTGCCAGAAGTCTTGCCAAAAGGTTTTATAGTCAACACAGGGAATTTGAAGATGTCAGCAATATAAACCCTGCCTATGTGGGTGGCATAGTGTATTTATTTAATCACATTGGCAGACTCTGCGAAGTGTGTGGGCCTCAAATCAGTGTCCTAATATAAATAATTCAGTAGTTCAGTGTGTACAGTAATACAATCTGAACTGTGTCTATTTTGAGTACATTTTTATTTGTTAAGAGACTAAACAATGTGTCAAAGGTTTAGAGAAGCATTGCCTTCCAAAATGACAAAGTGATTACAATAAGTACTATATCATGCATTTACACCACTGCCATAGCATGCATTCAAATGCAAAGTGTTTCTTAGTTAAGTGAAGAAGAATTCTTACACAAATGTGAAGTTTGGATGACAATGGACAAATGGTTTAATGTGACGAAATTAAAATCTGTCAAAATTAAAATTAAAATTTGCAATTGCCATGGCCATAAACACAACATATTTTGCAGAGGGGCCAGATCTCCAGTAAAAGACCTTAAAATAGCCATTTACTGTGATAGTCATCAGTTAGAAACACTATCAACATGAGAAACAAGCGAAGACAGTGGCTTCCCATGACCCCATCTGTGGTTTATACCTTTTGACCCCATCAGCTGCACTCATATATCCTCAAGGAACTTTCCTAGCTGTGCATGCACGTACACCCGTATCGATGTACACTCATGTAAACGCAAGCATGTTTAAGAAAAAGGGAGGACTACCAAAAAGATGGGTACAAATGGGAGTGCGCAGTGTGATTGGTCAATGTGGAATTCCATTGAAGACATTTCCCACAGATGGACCTTCAGCTTGGTCACAAGAAACACTTTGCTGGGAATAGACACTAACTGCAAATGGAAAGCAAGTTTCATTCAAGGCATTCAGATGGGTAGTCATTTTTCTTTAACGTTGTCTTCATAGTGCTTAAATTTAGTAAACTACAATGTTATATATCTGAAATATTTCTTAAATTTTGTAATATTCTTGTTAATTAGTTACTATAAATAAGTTGTAATATCCTAACTAGCTATACATAAACTAGCTATTCATAAACATGCTGTTGATATGTAACTGTAATTTTAAAACAAGATGCATTTGGAGAAAAAAGAGCAATGCACAGGCTGATGCTAATTATAGGACTTAAGCCAAGGTCAAATTAAACAAGTAAAGTTTGCTAAATGTTTCATTTAATGCCAAAGGATCGAAGACACCACAGCCAAAATTCCTAGCTACTCTGTAATACCTCAAGCTTTAACAGGAGCATAACAAAAGGACTACAGAAGAAGGTGCTTTCCGAGATAATAGTACACGGTCCTGCTCCAGCTGCGTGCTTGGACTACCCGTGACTTCCGTATCTCCACAAGCTTTTAATTTAGACGCCTTTCTTGGAAACATGAACCAAAGGAGTGCAGTTTTGCAAGAAAAAAATCAATCCAAACTCCACACAAATGGAATGAGGCTTAGAGGTAAAGAAAACTGTTTGTTGAATACAGAGCTGAGTGAAGACAGTCATGGCTTTTATGGACATTATTATGGGTAAGTTTACATTCACATGTAAAATACATTCCGTGCTCTTATGTCTAATTACATGAAATTCAATACGTTAAATGTATTTTCAGAACAGTTTTTTCATGTGTAGAAAGCAGATCATTCAGAGAGAAGTTTAAAAAACACAAAGTAACAAGAATGCAATTGGAAAAAGCCAAAATAATTAATCCATGCTATAATACAAAAACATAATTTTGTATTGACTGTGAATATTACAGAAAGTTAAGTATTATTTGTACCTTGTCACACAAAGTGTATTCATGACGCACACCAAGCCTTTGTTACCTGATTCATTATGTTTGTTAACAAAACAAGACAAGCTGATTTTTGAGACTATATGTATTCATTCGCCATTTTACTACTATAATATATAACAGTAGAGCATGAATGTAAAGTATTAATAGTTATATTCTGAAAAACACTTACGTTTGTTAGTATTTAAAAATAGGATATACGACAACATGTAAACGCTGAAATTAATAAAATATAAAAAAAGTAAAAGGCAGGTAAATACCACAGTAAGGTAACCAGCCCATCACACACAGGGCAATGTATCAGCATCAGCATGTTTTTTGAGAGAAAACAGTACCTCCCAAAGGAAAAACCCTGCAGATGTCACGCATACAAACATCCTTTGCCTTCTTGCCGTGAGGCAGCTCTGCTAATCAGTTGTTGATGCACCTTTCTTTATTTCTAGTGACTGTGCCTATCAAGCTAGACAGCTTTTGGCAAAAAATAGGAGACAAGCCACAAGGGGGGCCGCCTACATGTTTAATGCACATCCTAACAGCCTGTCACCAGTGGAGGAACGCTTTCTTGATGCTGCTGAATACGGAAACATTCCTGAGGTGCGTCGCATGCTTGAGGAGATTCCTGGGCTGGATGTGAACTGTGTGGACTATATGGGCCAAAATGCATTGCAGCTAGCGGTGGCTAACGAACATCTCGAAGTCACAGAACTTCTGTTAAAAAAAGACAATTTATCCCGCATTGGAGATGCCCTTCTCTTGGCCATAAGCAAAGGCTATATCCGTATTGTTGAGGCCATTCTGAGTCACAAGGCCTTTGCCGACTCCAGAAAGCTCACAGCCAGTCCAAGAGAAGCTGCCATGCATGACGATTTCTTTGCGTATGATGAAGATGGTACACGGTTTTCTCATGATGTCACTCCCATCATCTTGGCTTCTCACTGCCAAGAATATGAAATTGTGCACATCCTACTTGGGAGGGGTGCTTGTATTGAGCAGCCACATGACTATTTTTGTACCTGTGACACCTGCAATTACCATCAGAAATATGATTCCTTTAGTCACTCACGCTCACGGATCAATGCCTACAGGGGACTGGCCAGTCCAGCTTACCTATCACTGTCCAATGAGGATCCAGTCCTGGCTGCATTAGAGCTCAGCAGTGAACTTGCCTGTATGGCAAATATTGAAAAGGAATTTAAGGTATTATTGTCATACTTATGTTATTTGATAAATATATAATAACTCTATAAGGCATAATGGTGTTTTATTGATCATATTGTTAAGAATGATTATAGGAAACTCTCAATGCAATGCAAAGACTTTGTAGTTGGACTTCTGGATTTGTGCCGGAACACAGAAGAAGTGGAGGCCATTTTAAATGGAGAGGAGGATGAGACCAGTGAATTACCCGGTCGACCAAGTCTTACACGGTTAAACCTTGCAATAAAGTATGAGCTGAAAAAGGTAAAGGACAGAATGTTCAACATTCTAGACTAGACTTATCTTTTAGATGACTTCCTGTTATGGACAAAAGCAGACAACAGGAAAAGCGGAGCTATATTAAGCCAGAGATCATTAGTCACTATCTGAAATGTTAGCATTTCAAAGTTTCACATGAAGGATTTATCATTGAACTCTGAGTGATTGATAATAAAACTAGCATGGAGCTCAAACACATGCACTAAACCATACAGTTGGTGCACTAGAGCGGAGCTTGTGTAAAACCTGGAGCATTTCATACTGACATTGTGTTTAATTTAATATAATTTAATATTAAAGCAATTTTGCAGAGAAAGTTGACTATGTGTCATCTGATCTACAATAAAATTACAACCCCTGTAACTGGCACTGCACGCTGATGCTGTTTTCCATTAATCTTGAAAGTAAAACTTTAAAACATGCAGTCACACCTAATTTTTGAACATTTTTAATGTATCCTAAAACATGGGTTGTAATAGTTTAGCTAATGTAATTTATAAGACTGTCCCCCTAAATTCATTTGCTGGGATGATTTACTGAGTTCTGGGATGGATTCTGACATAGTGAATGATTTAGGAATTATTTCATACATGGTTTGTTAAAGTCATTTGGTAGTTTATCATATTTTTCTGATAAGTCATGTTATTAATAAATACGTATTTAACTTAAAAAAAATTCTTGTGAACTCTGAACAGAACTCTTCCTAACTTTTGGTCCAATACAGTTTGTTGCACATCCTAATTGCCAGCAGCAGCTCCTTTCCATCTGGTATGAGAATTTGCCAGGATTGCGACAGCAGACTATGGCTGTTAAGTTGTTGGTGGTTTTATTTGTCGCAATTGGACTGCCCTTCTTATCCATGGTGTACTGGATGGCACCGTGCAGTAAGGTTAGTGGGAACAGCATCAGATTATTTTTGGATGACTGACAACTATAATTGTATTTGCCAATATCATTATGAATTGTAGGTCGACAATAAGGCTCGGAGCAACAAAAGCATGACAGTCACTTCAGTGTTTATCAAAGGAGTAAACATTATGTAATACACAGTGTGCATATCAAATATTGTACACAGCTGTTGTGTAGACGTGATGAACAGCATGTACTTGGAACATTGTAAGTAATTAAAATAGTCATTAAGAGTAACATAAATATAACATTAATAAATAATTCCACATAAGTACTGACATTATCATAGAGTACGATTCACTTGTATATGTGATTGAAATATTTAATATTAAAGAATAATTATAATAAATGAATATAATGTAAACTTTTTAGACTAGTTTTTGAACATGTACAATACATTATCAGTGATACCATTCCAATCCTTTTAAGCACCGATGCTAACTGTTTTACTTACATGCTTTCGCACATCAAAAGTTATCACATTAATATAAACAGTTATGATTTTCTGTGACTGGTGTATAGTTTCTGCATAACCTTTGTATTAATAGAAAACTATAAACATAGTTTAGTAAAGCCTCAGAAATCAAATCAAAAATGAAAACAAAACATAAATATTCCACCCATTAATCTTTTTTAAAAAAATCTTACAGTTACTGATACAGTCCTGGTTTTCACAACATTATTAAACATGTACAATTCCTTTTAAGTCAGAATATCCACAGGGTACAGAGTGTTTTTTTTTTTTTTAATATTCCTCTAGCAAAAGTTTCATACTTGATTACAGTTCCCATGATGATAATAAATAATCGAGCCTAAAATAGCTAATCAACTGGCTTTTTGGCTTTAACTAATGAAAAAAGCCAGATAAGTAAGTATATCCGCTGAGTAAATATTTGTTTATAGATGGTGATATTGAAAAAAATCTTTTGAGAATTGTTCTAAACCCCCTTCCTTTTTTGTTCTTTTCTCTCTACAGCTGGGGAGAATTATGCGTGGGCCTTTTCTTAAGTTTGTGGCTCATGGAGCATCATTCACTATCTTTCTCTGTTTGCTGGTCTTCAATGCAGCTGATCGTTTTGATGGCACCAAACTGTTGCCAAACATGACTGTGCAAGATCATCCAGCACAGCTGTTCAGAATGAAGACTACTGCTTTTACATGGATGGAGATGCTAATCATCTTCTGGGTCATAGGTTAGTCTGATTAGTCCGATTCTAAAATTAGGGTATCAGGTTTATAGTCCAGTTTCTTCAACTGTTTATCAACATTATTAAAAGGATACTATGTTTTCCATCCACTATTTTTGATCGTTGATCGTGTTGTTACTGTTACATTACATTCAAATAATTGTAGTTGTAATTAATAGAATTTCACTTCTAATAAGATTTTTAGAATTTAGTTTTTAGAAGTTTAAAACCTGTGAAAATAGTAATCAATCACATGTTAAAGAAACAATGGACATGGCTATATTCTTTGGAATGACAATTACAATAAATCATGTCATCTACTAATGTCTACCTCTTTATTTTCAGGTATGACCTGGGCAGAGTGCAAGGAGATCTGGTGTCAGGGTCCAAGAGAATACCTTTTCGAACCTTGGAATATGTTAGATTTTGGAATGTTAGCCATTTTTATAGCCTCATTTGTCACAAGAATTATGGCTTACTGGCATGCATGTGCAGCCCAAAGTTATGTCGACGACCACTATACAGATATAAGAAATGTTACACTGCCAAAGGAGGTGGAATACTTCCATCTGGGTAAGTAAAAGTGCCACAGCTATTCATATCAACATTTATGCAGAATGAAATACTAAGTAGTAAAATCGTTTTTGTTCCTAGCTCGTATTTACTGGCTGTCATCAGACCCACAGCTTGTTTCAGAGGGGCTGTATGCTATTGCAGTGGTTTTGAGCTTCTCTCGAATTGCATACATTCTTCCAGCCAATGAGAGCTTCGGCCCACTGCAAATTTCATTGGGCAGAACTGTGAAGGACATCTTTAAATTCATGGTCATCTTTATTTTGGTCTTTCTGGCATTTATGATTGGAATGTTCAACCTTTATTCATATTATTTGGGTGCTAAACAGAACGACGCATTTACAACGTAAGTAATGTATTATGTGCATGCTGAGTAAGTAATATTAGTACACTAGAAATATGATTACTTCATGAAAATGTATTTAAAACAATAAACACCTCTGTATTTATTGATATGTTACTTTTTATTATATTCTGCAGCATAGAAGAAAGCTTTAAAACACTGTTTTGGGCAATTTTTGGGCTCTCTGAGGTGAAGTCTGTGGTTGTGAACAATAGCCACAAGTTTATCGAGAACACTGGCTATGTTCTGTATGGCGTATACAATGTCACCATGGTCATCGTCTTGCTCAACATGCTCATTGCTATGATTAACAATTCCTTTCAGGAAATTGAGGTATTTATACTTTCATGCAAAATGACAAGTACAAGGCCTACTGTAAATAATTTAAAAAGCATTCAGGAGAAACAGCCAGTTTCTTTTGGATTTTGTAAGGTTTGTTTGTTTAATGGGGTTGTTTTATGGAATTTAAACCAAACAGGATTTATGGTTGGACTAATTTAGCACATAATGCCAGTGTTGTAGTTACATAGAACTTGCTGCTGCAATTTCCTAACACCCTGGATTTCATGTTACCTGCAGGATGATGCAGATGTGGAATGGAAATTTGCTCGTGCCAGACTTTGGTTTTCTTACTTTGAGGAGGGCAGGACTCTTCCTGCACCTTTCAACCTTGTTCCCAGTCCGAAGTCTGTACTCGGCTTAAGCTTGGGTCTGAAAACACTTTTGCAAAAACTTTTTTATAAACACAGATCTGATATGAAGAGTGATGCAGAGCTGAATGAGGTGACACACACAATTATGTTTTTTTTAAAAATGTTTTTACAGTATCTGCTTAATACTTGTTTCTCTTATTACATTATCATATTACACTTTCCAACATAATTTAATAAAAAATATAGATGTAAATAAAAGTAAACATTATGCTTTTTTATATTATAGTACTTAATTTAACATGATGTTTATGTTTTAGATAGCAAACAGCAAAGACAGCAAATCTACAAGTCATCGATATCAGGTGACTGTTACTACAATATCACTGCTATTTTTTTCCTCGTAGTTTTTTATGAGTCATAAATATCAGAGAGACATTTCTGCAACCATCTTTAAGCCTAAATGCACATATGGATAAATTCCAAATGAAACAAACTTTAAATTACTTTACTGTTTGGGGAAATGTGAAAACCACATATTTAACACAACAGAAGTTAAGGACTAAAACGTTTGGTAGATTGAAACTGAATGTATTAGACTCACCTGCAGTACAACTGCTGAAGTGAAATTGAGATCGATTCAAACCAATCAAATGCAAGGAAACAAAAGGGATTTTTGCATGACTAATTTAAGTAGATTTAAAATACAAACCTGATTTCTTCCAATTCATGCAGAAGATTATGAAGCGTCTCATCAAACGATACATCATCAAAGCTCACATGGATAAAGAGTGTGATGAAGTTAATGAAGGTAGGGCATAGAAACAGCTCTGCAATTCCCATATATCTTTTTAAATTTTGCTGATTTATATTGTTCCAATGTCTCAGGTGAGTTGAAGGAGATAAAACAGGACATTTCCAGCCTGCGCTATGAGCTCCTGGAGGAGAAGTCTCACCACATGGAGAACATGGCTGAGCTGATCAGGAAGCTTGAGAAGTATGTCTGTCTGTATAAGGACTGAAAACTTAGTGTCCACATACTATTGACCATTTAATGTAGTTTCCTGTATACATAATGAGATTAGCTTCAGACTCACAAACATGTGAATTTGCTCAAAATTCAAACTTAATGTTTCACTGTTCTAAACTGTGAAAAAAAAAATTTTTTGTATATTTTTACAAAATATATTTTTACTTACTTTTTAGTGTAAATCCTTAACATTTATAATTAAATAATCAGTATTTTGTAAAACACGTTGCCTTGTTTTATTTTAAATATACCAACATTTTTACAATGCTTCCACTGAACAAATCAAAATCATGAATTACAAAATGGTTAAACTTAAAAAAATTAACAGGTTTTATCTTCAGCCTGTTTAAGCAGCAGGGTCCCAAACGAAATCTCTTAATAATTAGAGAGAGTGGGTAAGCATCAGTGTCTGGTGGAGTCTGCACCTTACAGTGGGAGTTTTGTTAAACTACCACTTTTTAGTTGAACATGTGTTATACCAACTGTAAGGTTTGAGAGTGTTTGTTTTTAACAAAAAAGAATACTGTCCACCCTTCAAAATGACATTACCTAGTCATGAACAATCAAAACCAGAAATGTTCTGTGGCCTGCTAAATAAGTTTCATTCAAGAAGATGACTGTGATAAACCATAACAGTGAACATGCATGTCTGCAAACAATACTTCTGTCCTCACTGAACAAATCCTTAGATGTGTGTACTCTACATTAACGTACCCCAAAGACTTCTTGAAATTCATATAAACGGCAAACCAGTGTAAATGGAGCAGAGTGGAACCATTAGCTCTGATTATCAGGTTTTTACATGAACATTAGCGTGTCATACATTGTTTAGTAAAAAGGAAACTTAAAGAGGCTAAAATATGCACTCGAAATGTGTTTTACAGGTGAACTGTGTTTGTGGACCAAGAAACCAAAAATAATTTACATTTTTATAATTCAGTCAACTTTTAACAGATTATTAATTAAAAAAGGAAAATTGGACCCATGTATCTGGACAATGATCCCAAAAATGTGTAATTCGCATGTAAAAATTGTAATATAATAATTTAAGAATATAAAATACAGGGCAGAAATAATGTCAAAACTTCACTTTTAAACTGTATAAACTTAAATATTTTTACCCGGATTATGGTTTAAAATTAAAGATACAATACTAGGCCAACATTTTAATTCTGCAACTCTGTATACTGAAATAATTATTGTTCTGATGCTACATTCCTAAACTGCAATATTCTGACTCATTTGCATATTTTAATGGAAAGAATAAAGCTTTTTCAAGTTTTGAATTTCATTATTTAAATAATGAACTCGGTACTTGGTTTTGATTTGGCTGAAGCAGCTGACCATTCATCTCTATACATAGGATGGAACATTTGTGTTAATATATTCCGGTCATTATTTCTTAAGAAACACATCTGAAACAATTACTTTTAAAAGGGTAAATAATTTAAATGGATAAAAGCAAGTCATAAAATGGATATGACGACTGTATGTACGTGTCACCTATTGACATGAGTACCACGGCAGTCAGTGTGTTAACTGTTACTTTCCCTTCATTTCAGAGGTTAAACAACGATATGAAAAAGCAATAACCTTCTCATATCAGTTCAACGTGTCAGAGCCAGTCTGCCTTATTAACATCTATAAATAAACTACCTTAAAGCATACAGAGCCAAAGGCATGTCAGTATGAAACATCATACGTTATAAAATATTAATATTTTTTTGAAATGTCTAATATCTACATTGAATATATACACTACCTGTAAATGTGTGGTTCTCTTTATGAACTCTGGAACTAAGTTATCCACAGACTGCATACTGTGAATATACCAATTGTCCCTTCGTGGAAAAATGAATACCATGGATACCATGGATGTGCTATCTCTTGTGTCAAGCCTGGCTAGAGGTAAACCACGTAGTTTTCGGGGACGAGTCCAGTTTTGCCATTATACGTAGCTTGGAGCCAACCAGGTTCCACTGAGGGATAAACTGTGGGGGGGGAAAAACACATCAAAAACACATGTTTTACTACACAGTACAAATACCATTGTTTATTAACATCACAGGAAGATACTGAAAAATACTCCTCAACTTTAATTTTTTTTACGACTATCTTATTTCATAAACAATACAGATTTAAAGTCCAAAAGTCCAAAAATACTTGAAACAAATTCTTGCAAAATTTCCACAAGAACGAGTTACTAGTAGTCAAACCACATTGGCACCATCTGACTGCTGTACTCATTTTTAATCACAACAAAATCACAGCACATGCATTTATTACACCTGCTGACAGGTCTAAGTTTATAAACTCTGATTTGCCTTCAATTTGGAGATGTTCTAAAATCTTTATCAACACATTAGGTGACACGAACAAAGCTACAAATGTGCAGTGTGAACTAACAATTAACAAAGTGTAGCCTTACCAAAAAGTTGAGATCTGTTTGTATGACACTTCTAAACCTAATCAAATTTATTAGGCATCTGTTCGGAATCATTTATGCATCAGTAAATTGGTGCATCGTTTTATCACAAAAGCAAAGTGTATTATTCATTACAATATAACATCTGTGTTTTCCAAATTGTGAGAAAGCATGTACCATTATAGAAGAGTGCACCCTTGGGAAAGCTGAGTTCATGGCTGTGCTCTGCTTGGCAGGAAAACATGGCCTTGGCCTCCCTATAATTAAATTAAAAGAGTTGAATGAGAAAAGAGCACTGAGGAGTAGAGTAAGTTTTTAATAATGATGAATAAGTCAGGTCAGAGAACAAATACAAACAACACTGCAAACTGCCATAAAGTATTAGGATGTGGACGTTAGTTCAGTGGTTAAAGCTACGGTAGGTAAAATTTAGAGATTTCTTGATGCTTCAACCCTGCATTTAAAGCCTTTAACTGTAGAGGTGGCTGCAGTCTCATTGAGTGTTCCGATTCAGCTATAGTACTTATGTACTAATAACAGTTCTGGTAAATATGACAAAAGTGTATTTGTATATAGGTTACCTGGTGCAGCCTAATTCACTTCATAAGCTAATTTAATTTAGGTCACACAGGACTAATCAGGATAGTAATATTTAAGAATGGAATCCGGAATATTTGGAATAAAAAGATCTGCAAACCAAAGTCTTCATCAAGGTCTATTTTGGACAAAGAATATATCACAGTGTCTAACAATCAAGCCTAAAATGTTATGGCATAATAAAGCTAAATATTATCATAGTGAAACAAATTGGGATCCTGCTCTGCCTTAATAGCTTACCTTCCAGTGGGGACTGGCTGGGAAACCACAGGACTCTCAAATATCGCTGCTCTGGAGGCCACGCTACAACAATAAACAAAGCATTTCATACACAGAAACATAGCACAAATGATTTAGCTACACAAAGTTTTCTGAGTCATATACGCATAAAATATCACATACAATTTGATATAACACTGCAAATTTTGCAAAAAATGACTAATTAAAATGTGTGACATTAACCCACAAGGGTTAAGGGTTAAGGTCTAAGCCCACAAACTTATAATTGTTTGCATAAAACGTGACCTTTATTAAAGATTAATAAAAAAGCTCTTTAAAAATGTTGCATTTCCGTTCTCTCTTTTTTACTGGTTCTTTTGTTACTATTCAGAATCTGTTTATTAATTCTTGTCTTTAAGAACTTAACCACTTCTAAAATGTTGGTTTAATTCGATTCTGACTTTGTGCCATGTACAGTACTAACTATTAAGTGCGTTAGGTTGAATCACAACCTAGTAACAGGTCAAAGAAAAGCATGCTTACATAGAGCCAGGTCTTTGGTATCCGTTGCTACCTGATGAGTCTAGACTGCAATTGTTCAATTCTTTAAGCTGGAAGTCTGATAATGGCAGGGACTTCAGACTGTCTCTGTTACTGCGGGAAACCAAACTCTGGACTGAACCATGACAGCTTCGAAAACCTACATAACACATAAAAATAATTTCATTTTAACATTTAGAAACCAAATAAGGCAATTATCACACTAAATCGGACGTGATCGTGTTCCTAAACTGAGATGAACAACAACCTGAAATACACAATAGGCATTGATTACAATAAATCACTGTGGGTAGCAGATTGTGCTGTTCCTGAGGTTCTTGTTAGTTCTGCTGTTGAAGGCTTGCATCTGTACCATGCATGGCACACTAATGTGTATTTCTTATATGCAAAGTAAAACTGGGTTCTAAAATCTGTATTTATCCCTAGATCCCAAAGCACAAACATTCTAATGAAAATATTTAATATTTTGGACTCAAATGTTAAATGTCAGCTAAATTTAGTGGGAACAAACACAACATTTGCAATACAACATGATTTAGTGTGTAGACCATGAAATAAGACTGAGTATCATTGAATTTTTGCACACCCTCAGAGATGTGGAGTGAGGTGAGTGAGGAGCAGGATGACATCCTGGAAATGCGTCCTGTGCTGAGCTCCTCTGTGCTCTCCACCTTAATTTTGCCAGGCAACTCTGAAGTTGTAGGGCACTCTGGGAGGACGCTTAGAGCCTCCTCCCATTCTCCATCAGTCTTAGCTGCATCCTCTTTGGAGCTGGAGTCGGGACTGGTTGTGCCGCCTGGGCTCTTAGGGCCATCGGAGGACGGGGATGAAGTGGTCCAGCACAGGCTTCCTGAGATCTTGTGCTTGGAGCGTGATGGAGAGGCAGCTTTGGAGCAGCCATTCTGCTCTGACGAGTGGGATGACAGAGACTCCAGGCTGCCCATCGGTGTGCTGCTGGGGCTACTGCTGAACGTGTCACCTGCAACAGAAGGACAGGAACAGCTTTATGGTAACCTTCTGCTTATAATCATTTACTCAGTGGCCTTTATTTAAAGCACAGGTAATGACACGACTGGGGCAATGTGGACTGAGGACCTTGCACTAAATTCCACAGTTTGGATATAATATGAACAAACTTACTATTTTTTTATCGTTCAGTACCCTAAGCACAAAGCCGCTATTTCCAAGTTCTAATTTTAAAAAAAAATTAAGAATTATGTGCCAAATTACTGATTTGTGCACTTACTGAAGTGCACTTACTTAATGAAGTACTGCATCACAATTTTATATGGACCAAGTTATGTTATAATAAATTTACATATAAAGGCTTTTCTGCCTAAATTAATAATTTTGGATGAAATGTGTATGAATGTGAAATGCTAGTTCAGCTGGTTCACAACCTGCTCCTTTAAATTAAAAAAAAAAACTGTTTCACTGCGGTAAATGAATTTACTTTTGCTGCCAGCTGGCACTGGGTTTGTCTTAGTCTTAAATATCAGGAATGAGAAGAGATACACACTGTCAGCATCTGCTAGGCACAGCGCAGGCGAATACAGCCCTCGAGACTTGCGCGAGCCTGATGACACGCAGATGGCCTTGCTGTGGCGTGAGCTCGAGCGAGACTCAGACTGAGGCTGAGGCAGAGGCACATTGGGGTCTGGAGGCTGATAGAAGATCTGCAGAACATCAACAGAACAACTTCAAAAACGTCTAATGCTATAAACCACATACAGCAACAAGCCTGCGCAGGCCTGTCAAATTAAACAGATACTGCTTCTGTCAAGATTTCTAAAAACAGATCGTCTGTGCTGCTAAATAGTGACACCTGCTGGTGATCTTAATAAAAACACAGCTGACTCATGCTTACTTTCTCATAGTTCTCTATGAGAATCTCCACTACAATATTCTGAAATTTGATGTTCATCATGGCAGCCACTGTCTCCTCCTGCGAGCGCATCAGTGTAGGTCCAAAGATTACTCCCAGGTTAGAGACGGTCATCAGATTCTTTTGACTGTGTGTGGAAACCCTGCCAAATATAACAGAAAGCTGTTGAAATGCTGCTATGGGTTCTGCTATTAAATAAATAGATATTATATTTATTAAAAAACTATAATACTAAATAGCAGAAATCAACTTCTGCTATTTTACTAGATTTGTACAAAATATGTTTTCTTGTAAAGATTCTGAATTCATTCGAAGATCATAAGAACCTACACCAGCAGATGTTTGATCAGGATCTCCAGCATCTCTTTGTTCTTGTCAGGCAGCTTGTGTACTAAAGCATGGACTGCACACACTCTGTAATTCTGATCATCTGACTCTAAAAATGAAGCACATATTTATGATTTAGTGAATTATATTTGTAGCACTGATTTTAACAGTCCTTTTAATCTGCTTTGAAATATACCAAGGGAAACATTCAGACTCACTGACTGCCATGATGAAGTCTTTGTGAAGCCGGTAGGTTAGCAGAGGTTCGGCCAGACACCTGGAGGCAGAGAGAAGTTTATTACAATTATTACACATGGATTTAATATTATGCAGCAAATTCTACTCAGACTGATTACGCACCGAAGGTAGTTTTTGAGTCCACTGGTAATAGTTTTATTATCCCAAGTGTCTGGGTCGAGGTCCATGTCTGCAGGAGCTTTGGCAGCTAAACAGACAAAAATAAGAAGAATATTAAATTCAAATTAAAAAGACAATCAATCACAATAATGCCTAATAAAGATATGATGTAACAATTATTACCAAACACTGAGGTCATAAGCCTCTGCACTTTTGAATTCACTCCTCCTATTCTGTATAGGCCCATTGTTTGGATACCTATAAAAAAGAGAAAAATGGAATTAAAGATGCTCATCAGAACAAAGTTCTTCCACCATCGCCATCTCACAGAGAAGAAAAATCTACACACTACCATGAGATATATGTATACTTTACCAGTCAAAAGGATAGACACCTCTCCTTTTAGCTCCACTCATTGCCTATGTTATCAGTTTCACTTACCATAAAGATGGACTTTGTTTTCAGCTTTTATTAAAACTATTTTACTAGAGTTTATGTATATGATTAAGTTTATTTAACACCTACATGGACATAAGATAAAAGGGATCTGGGACATTATTAACTCTTACCTCTAGTCTCCACAAGGCGAATGCATTTCCTGACGAAGTTAAACCCCGCCTCATTGAGGAATGCTGCAGAAACAAAGCATTGCATTCTTCATTACCATGACATCGAAATTGGGATTAAATGCTATTATTTAAATGCATTACTACATGATGCATGCATAGAGAATTAAAGGACTAGACTCACTTTCTTCTTTTTTATTCAGAAGTGCAGGAAGGGTGTAAATCTACAGATAACAAAAACAAACAAATATTACCAGAGAACATATAGTGTATCTCAACCTTAAATCTCCATACTGACACAATGGCAATCTAATCTAGTTTCTGATTAAAGGTTTTACATGTAACAAGCCTTTAATGAATGATAAACAATGCAGACTCTTATCTGTTTTTCCTGCCCTTCATGAAAGTCTGATAACAAGCAAACAAAAACAAAAAACCACGCAAAACCAACATAGAGTGCCGACAAGGAAAACAATAAACCAGGCTACCCAATCTAAATACATCACCAACCACAAAAAAAGCAGTAATTTAACGGAAAATGTCTACATTGTTTCAAATTGTTACATTTGAGACTACAAACTAAATTTGTTATGTATCGTGTTTAAATGAGCCGACTGGAAAATCTGTCATGATGAACAATAATCATCTGTCAGTAAAGCAGTGAAATCACATGTAGGGCATTTAATGTCACATTTCATAAACTTTAAACAAAATGTGACCCATACAACGGCAAATATCACGACACCAGTTTAGGGCCAGGCCGTTTCCTGTTGAGGCATGACTGTGTCTATTAAGGTCTATTAAGACATGGTTTGATGAGTTTAGTGTGGCACTTAAGTGACGTACAGACCCCCCTGTCTTTAAGCATACGAACACCATATGAACTGAAACTTTGTTAATAAATTCAAGACAAAATCTAAAAGGAATAGTAAAAGTAGTAGCAGTGGTTGTTGTAATGGATGCAGTCATACTCATGCAAAGAATGGATGATGTTTCCATGTTTAAGTGAAGGAAGCACTATACATCTATTTGGGTTTGAACAAAAAGAGGAAGGAACTATTATTCTGACTGGGATTCAAACACTCTAGACAAACCAGTCCCAATCTAAATGTCATAAAGGTTTACGAGTCTTTCCCACAACTCATTCTTTCAAACTGCCGGAAACCACTGAGATTAGCTCCACCAAGAAACATGTTTCATCACTCTGAAGATGACTTCCTGATCCTGGTGACACTTGCCATTAAAAAAACTTTTAACTGAAGTAACAAACACAACCATAACCCCATATATATAAAACATGACGACATGCATTTTTATTTTATGACTACTGTCTCAAAACCTGACTCTGAACTGAGTTTGGCTCTAGAGATTACATCATGTGTTTAGTAGTACAGCAGAGGATTAGTGTCACGGGTGTGTTCTTACTGGCTCTTTTCCATCCATGGCCTCCATCCACAGTCGTCTGTTTGATTCAGACAGAGCCTGAAGCGTGATAATGCCATGCCTGAAGCACAAATGATCAAATTCAAAGATCTGTTGCATAACATTATCATCACCGCATCATAATATCTGACCTTTGTGAGGCACATTTTGGTTTAAAATATAAAGAAAGTCAAAGAAAAGACATTTTTATTAGTCAGGTTAAGCATTTTTTAAAGCACAAAATCATGGACATTTTGACATAATTTATATTTTATTTAACAAGATTTTTAAAATTACAATCTGGCCTGTGTTATAGTTATACACTACATGATTACCGGGAATCCTAACCGAAATCAACCTATCACTAAAAGCTCAATAAGTTGGGGGACAGTGTGTAGAATGTTCAGTTAAGTGACTGAACAATAACTATTTAGGTATTAAAAACGAAGGAGTTTTGTCTCGGTCCTGGATGCTGGAGAAACATCTTACTGAATTCAAGTGTTCAATATTGTGTATTAAATAAGTATCTAAATCTAAATATTCTACGAGAAAATACTTTAGTGTTAACCAAAGAATCATAAAGTGGCTGTTTCACAGTGTATATATAGGGTCATTAATATAAAGAAGTGCAGTGGAATTGTTAAGCAAGACATGTGAGAGCGGTGGTAAGATGATGCGATGGCACCTGAAGCAAGCAGCATCACAATAAACACAACAACTCACACCTGGACAAGAACGACATACCGTTGGACTTTACAGAAACACTGAAGAGAACTCAACAGAATCCCTTGACCATTGTTATTTCTTTCATTAAAAAGAGAAGTGGAAGGAAAGTGAAGAAGAAACCATTAAATAAAGTTTTAGAGACTTCTAGTGTTAAGAAAGAAAACAACACAGTGGAAAACAAATGTTTTTTAGTGCTGAATTTGATAAAGTCCCCACTGACCAGGCAAATCTCAATGAGCAGAATCTGAAAACCAACCTTTCTATTACTTCAATATCAAAGCAGAATCGCTTGTCAATGGAGTCTGTCCGTCTCCTGATGCAGGACTTGAGCTTAAACATCTCAGGTGGACTCAGAATCAGGCCGTTCTGTACAGGTACAAACCACCCAGTTAAACATCAGGGACAGTTCCAGGAATTCAACAACATTTAAATCCAATGCTGTACCTGTTTGCTTCCTGATTTAATCTCAGAACTGCTCATGGTGAACATTTTGGTCTCTTTCTCATATGTGCAGTAGTGTCGACTCCAAGTGAATCCAAGGGGGCCTTTAAATATCATTAGATTAAATTATGGCATTAGCGTATCTACTGTGTGTATCTACTAAATACTTAAACAATTAAAAATATATATAAATTAAAGATGCATATTTTTAAACGCAAATGTTAAAGACTTTAAGTATAACAAGAATAATACGATCAATGAAAGACTTCAGTTTAGGGGTTTATTCTCAAATTAAACAATGATTTGCAGTAGGTAAAGTAGTGAAAGCTTAACTTTGCCTACAACAGCAAACAAAATTAAAAGATAATATATATTTAGCATAGCCAATGTACAACAAGACAATCCAGTGTGTAATTGTAATTAACTTTAACACTTAACACTTACTTTTTTTTAAACACTGCTGGTCTTAAGCATAGTGATTACATTTGTTGTCATTTGGACTTAGAGAGTACTCACGCTTTTCTTGCACATAAAGAAAACCTTCCATGGTCCACTGCCCAGGAGCTTTGAAGTCCTGCTCCGCTGATTTTATCCTCCGCATCAGATTCTCCACTTCCTGTCTGGTGCTCTCAAAGTTATTTCTCGTCTTCAAACAGCAAAACAAAACAACTTGCATTAAAAATGGCATGGGAGAATTATAAAACCCTGGATGAGTCAGAAAGTCTTGGGAAGCAATTAGGATGAATAAAATACATTACATGATGGTCACGAAATACACAAACTCCAGGCCAATAATGATCAGATCCATGGATTATATCCAACAGAACCCTGGATTATACTGTTTAAAAAAAAACCTAACAATGTGAAATCCTCCAAGACTTGTCTGCATTTTAAAATATGAACTATTTGATGAGGCAATTTTCCAAATCCAAGTAAATAATTAGTCTCAATAGATCAAAACAAAGTCCACTTTCACATTTGCCCTTATTTATAAAATCATAATCTTGGTAAACGTTAGCAGAAAACTCATTTATCCCCTCAACCCCACCCTAATCCCCTGGTAAACAAGCACTGTAGTACATTTATACATTGATGTTTATATTTTAATTGATGTATAGATATCATGTTTAGTACAATATCAGGACATTTAGTTGATTTATTAGTTCCTAAAACATGAAAATATAAATTTAGGAACAATTTATGCATTTAAATGAAAATCCTAAATGTTTATAATTAACATACAAACATTATTTACTTTACATTGATTATAATCCAAGTGTAGCTTGGGCTCTTACATTTTGTAGGTTGAATTGTAGTTGCTGTTTATACGGATCAAACTCATGTGCCAACTCATACCCCTCATGGTAGAATGTGAACAATCCTTGAAGAAATGCCAGCAGCTGAGACAGACAGAAAACAACATGCAATCATAATGGCTCTGTAGCTGTATGCTTAACCTGTTAGTCAAAAGGCATTAGCATTACATGACTGAAAGTATGTGAAAAGTATGCAAACCCTCCTGTTTTTCAAGGTTAGGGCTACATTTAAAGACCTGCATGTGGGAAATTGAATGGGCCCTTCCTGTTTCATAATGAAAAAGTCTGTTCTCAAAGTGACGTTTATGACGTCACGATTCTGCAAATTTTGTTCAGAACATTCCAGTGTCCTGTGGAGATGGCCAAGATGCAAAAAGTCCACAAATACAAAAAATACTAACAAGAAGTTTACAGACTGTTACAGTTCTAACAGCTGCAACAATATATAACCCACAGTTAAAAATATATGTTAAACTCTCTCATGTACACTAAATGGTCACTGTTTTAAAGATGCTTATTAATACAGTGTTGCTCCATCTTTTATGGAATTTAAATCAAGGACAAATTAATAACTGATTACATTACACTAGGTTTGAAAATCAGTGTGGGGGCTGGAAAGACCAGAGTTTTATGCTTAAGACTATTATTTGCTCTTGGTGTGGCTCTGAACACTCAAAGGGGTAATTAGTTTCTCCAATGTACTCATGTAAAATAGATGTTCCTGGAGAAATCCCATTCAGGGACAGGGAGGACATGCAGACTTTACACAGATCGGATTTTCGTTTGTCCCAACTGAGAATAAAACCCGGAACCTTTTTGCTGTGAGGTGAATTGAATAGAAATAAACACAAATATCTCGACTCTCCTCACCGGCTCAACAAACTCAAATTTCTTTCGCTCCTGCACTTCTTGGATTTTAAAAACGTATTCCAAAGAGGCATCACAAAACAGCTGTCGCTCTTTATTGATCTGGGCATCTGCCTAAAAAAACAGCCAGTCAAAATACTTTAGAAGATGGCAGAACAGCATATGTATATAATATGTGTCTACAATGTCATACCTCTTGTAAAATAGTCTCCTTCTTTTTAGAGGACAAAGTCAAGTGTTTTTCCAGAAGCGTGTAGTATTTTTCCGTTTCCTTGTCAAATTTCTTTTTCCCGTCCTTTAAGAAAATGAGAATGTTACCAGAAACTAGGATGTCCTCTTCCTTAATTACATAGATAACAGCCTTAAGAAGAAACAAGTGATTATATAAAGGCTTCGACTTGTAAACCAACATCAGGCAAAACTCCCATTAAAATGTTTAGCTAATTTCCATTTGTTTGTTTGATTGAGACAGATATGGATTTAAACGACTATTTAACCAGCAGGTGGCAGACTTGCTCCTGTCAACTGGACTAACCAGACCAGCATGATTCAATCTCTCCTTGACTGAACTGAATCCAGTGCTGACTTGTTAAAACCCTATATAACTATAATTGTTAATAAATAAATATTTTGTAAGTGAAAAAAATAGAAAAAAAACCTCAAAAACGGTCATCATTAAATGTCACATAGGTCACCGGACAAAATGAAAGATTAATTCATATTTATTTTCAGCAAATGGATCAACTTCAAGAAAATGAGGAAAAGTTTTGTAAAAGCTTGTCAAGAATAAACATGCTTGAATATTAAGATACATCCAGTTTCAATAGAAAATTACGAAGACAGATTTTTTTTTTTTTCCCCAATGGGACAATCACCCCATCTAAAATCATTTCTCTTTTTCGTTTGACTGAGAGAGCTTAATAATTACGCTAGTTGATACTAGTGAGCAACAAAATGAAGACATTATTAAAAGTTATTTCATCAACAATCAACTTAACCATAAATGTTTTGTAATGAATTACTCACACTTTAAAACAAAAAAAATACAAAACTCTTTAGTTTTATACAGTAAAACAATTCGATCCTCTACATTTGGATTTTCCAAACTGCTAACGAAACATGAAACAGTTTTACTGTTTCTTACAACTTTATTGTTAGCATTTAAGCATAAAACGATGAATTTTATTGCTTACTGAAGGGCTGGTGCCCCAAAGGAGACTTTTATTGCCTTTAAATTTAAGTAAGCAAGTTATGTAACTACTGGCCAAAATAGAACAATAAAAGTAGGCATATATTTATCAATAATCTTTAATAAGTGTATATGTAAAACATGAGAAGGAAGTTATTTCTATCAAACCTGCTTCTAAATAAAATAAAATCGTTGCCTTGTAACAACAGCACAATTTTCAGCTTGGCTCAACTTGTGTAAGGATAGTTTTTAATAACAGTATATAACAATAAAAGTGCTGCAGATCATGTTGAAACAAATAATAAGGGTGATTTTGATAAAGGACCGTATTAAAAAACATACTGCAGGAAATGATTCTAAGGCAAAGTGCTCAAGCAAGAAGATTGCTCATCAAATAAAACAGCAAAACAGGTTATCTCAAGATAAAAGTAGAAAAAAGGTCTTTACCTCTTTGGATAAGTCAGGTTATAGAAAGACAACCAAGCATGCTGTAGTACATGATCATCTTTAAACTGCAATGTTCCGAAAGAAACCTAATTGGGAATTAATATTCAACCAATATTTTAATGGTTTCTTTAAGAATGAAGGTCAAATTCTTGAGATGACAACAAAATTTTAACACAAGCTGTTTGTTTTTACTTGGTGCCAAAAGCTCAGACCTTTCTCATGACCCATTCACGAACACTCGACAGACAGCAAACTTGCCAAAAGCCAAAGAATTGCATTTCTGACAAGCTTGATAAAAGCCCACTAAGCCTATCTGCTGACTAAACAATGACATCATCTTTTCTAGACATACATATACATATATATATATATATATATATATATATATATATATATATATATGTGTGTGTGTGTGTGTGTGTGTGTGTGTGTGTATGTCTAGAAAAGATGATGTCATTGTGTGTGTCTATAAATATTTATCAATCTGTCTATAATGAATACTCATAATGTCTTAATACGTATTAAGTATTTCACTTAAGTTAAATACTTAAGTAAAAAAAACATCAACCTCCTTGTAATATAAGCATTATTATAACTGTTTACTTTGTTAGTTGTAGACATTGTGTTTATGGTGAGATTCTACTTATGTGGTGAGTTTATGGCCTTGTTTGTCATGTGTGCTTTTGTAAAAGGTTGAACAGCCGGACATACGTTGCCTTTGGCCTCTGCGGTCCAAATGTCAAGCTGAATAAGTTCTAACTCATCTCTAAAGAGCTTAGGCTTGGACTCAGACGCCCAAATAAGGCAGGAAGTCCTCAGCGTCGGATCTTTCAGCAGTGAGCTCATCAGGCGGTTCTTGGCACAAATGAAGACACACTTACAGACTGGACTCACCAAAGTGTGCCTTTATTTTAAAAAATGTAGGAAAAAAATTCACTTGTTTCCCAATCCTGGACATCTCAAATACAGAGACTCTCGTCTGCATCTTCAGTGGGATGTTAAATGTGTTCAAAATTCTAAAACAGTTTAAATCAGTTTTAATAAAGAGTACAGACAGGTATAAAACATCTTTGTTATTACCTCAATACTATATAATTACTTTAGAATTTAAACAAGAGTGATAAACTATCAATTTAATGAAAATATGCCCATCATTTATTTTTTTTATGAATTTTGAAAATGTACAAAATGCTACTATTGCTACATGCAAGCTTTGTTGTTTTAATGTAACAATAACCTTTTATTACTTTTTTGGTCATCCCATGAAAAAAGACAAACCACAAAGTGATACAACCCCCATAGCCATGTCTTAGTTTGGTGTAGGTTACTGATGTCTAACAGACGTGCAGTAGCATTAGCTTGTGTGTAGTATATTATTAGTATTATGAGTCTAAAACGACCTTAAAGTTCAAAGGATTTACTAATGTAGAGAAAAATATGCCTCTGTATTTAAATAGCAAAGAATGTAACTGAGATTTTTGCAAAATTCCACAATATTTGCCATTGAAAAAAATCGCACTTAGACCCAGACTGCTGAAAATGGGCATAACGAGGACTACAGAATAATGCACAATCATTACACTTTATTGTATTAATAGACATTTCCATAAACCAGTGGACTGAACTAATACCTAAACTTTTCCCCATAACAGGGAAGCAACAGAATAGTTGACAAGCTATTTATTCCAGTTTTTAATACAGGTGAAATAAAAACCATTCATTCACTTGAAAAGAGAAAAAAAAAACAGACTGTTTAGCCTGTTTCTGAGACATCATAGGACTAAATAATCTAATAAGAGGCACAGGTCATAAATCCTCCTCTTTAGTCAAGTTTTATGGGTGATACTCTTGTTTGATGTAGGCATGCACAGAAAATGTAGACTTGCACAGCCAAGTCGGAGCAAATCGCTGAAGCACATCAGCTGTAAGTCTTGCCAGGTTTAAATACTTTGCCCCAGTTGACAGCCAAGACGCTGATAGAGGGTTTTAATTAAAGACTGCTCTCAATGAGCATCACTTAAGTAGTCTGGAGGACAAAAACTGTCATAGTTGTCCATGACATGTAAATGACGCGTCATTGGCTTGTTTTTGGATTCTAATATGGTTGCTGATTCTAATTCTTCTAAATTTGTTCTAAAAGTTCTAAATTTGTCTTCTCTTTTTTAAAGGTTGTGCTATTCTGGTTGCTTTGATATTTCACTTGAATAGTTTACTAACTAAATACAAAAAAAAACTGACAGTGCTGATATAAAATAGAAAAGTGTGGTGGGTTGCTGTATCTTGGTGTAAGACTGCAGCAATTACAGAAGTACTACTCTTTTTTTTTTTAAGCTGGCTTTTCATAGTGTGTGGTTTCATAGTGAGCATACTTTTGTTAGGTGTGTTTATGCTTGTTACCTGTACATTATAACAGGATCTTACAGAGAAAAATAGACTGACTGTCCACAAAAAGATTTTTAAAAAAGGCACAAGAAACTTGAACAGCTATAGGACTTATACACCCTGCCATCTGCCTTTGACAAGCCAAATGAATTTCACTGCTTTAAAAAAGATGGTTGACACAAGATAAAAACCTGAACTGAGTTCAAACAAAAAAAATCTGTAGATTAAAAACACTCTCACCACTGTGGAAGTCAGATCTACTGAAAACCTCTCTGCTGCTAAAATAAGTAACAGCAGTTAAAAAGAGTTCACATAGAAGTTCCCTATACTGTCAATAAATCATTAATCTGTCAAAGAAAGACAAAGTGCAGGTTAGTGTAATAAAATAGCAGTGTTTGTTTAAGATTTACAACCTAATCATTTGATGTCATTTTATATTTTTTTTAACATTTTTTTTTTTTTACAAACTGGGTTCCAGAATAAAGTGGAATAATGGCAACAATTAAAAATCTATTTTTAGCTCATTATAGACCTTTAAACGCCGTGGTTGACTTTTTGTTCAACATAAATACCTGAGTACCTGATAGTCTTTGATAGTTTATGTTCAAGTGACTTTATTGATAGTTAAACAATATATGAGTACATATTAAAATAAAATGTTTCTCTGGTACATAAAAATTATATAATGAAGACAAGAAAATTGCTGAATAATGCAAAATGGGTCTACAATAAACATTGTGGTATTGGTCAGTAAATAGTAAACTATTAGAGAACTGTGTGCAAAAATACAAAAATATACAGACAGATGAGAGGCTCATACTTGTGGCCAAGTTTATTTTTAGGGACTTATTTAGCCTCAATGCTTAATATACATAAATATACTGTTCAAATGTATTAATAGTACTCACCAATATTTCGTGTGAAATGTGGCAAAGAAATTTTGAGAAATGTTGGGAGTTTTTGGTATTTAGTAAGGAATTTGCTTAATTATACTGTGCACAGTAATGATAAACATATGTTACAGAAACAATTATGACACTGTTTAATATCACCATGTTGTTGTAGGAAATCTCTGACTGAAATATTGCTTAAAGTAAAATAGGCATAGAAGTATGTGCACAGTGACACTTCCTCAAATGGGCTGGAGTGGCTACATATATTATATTCATAAAAAAGCATAAATATACTATAGAAAAGGCGGTGATTAAAGGTAATTAACGCATCTGCCAGAGTATGTACGTCATGTATGTCTGTACTTCAGTACAGTCTTCTCAGAGGAGTGGTAACAGTTATAGCTGCAAATAAGTCACTTGGAATAAGATGTTATAAACTGCAGATATGATGTGAAGGTTTTCCCAATACATTAGTCCATAAATCTTCTGCATTTTATACGCTGATAAAAATTCCACTGCGGGGCACCACATGGACCTGGATAAGGCATGAGCTAATCTAAATATATATTACCCCCAATAAGGGCACAGCAAGGCTTGCATTCTGTATAAAGTTGGTCAATGTGGCATTTACTGTATCTGGATATAATTTTCCTGTTCTTTAACAGGTGTTTGCAATTTCCCTCATTCCTGCACTCTCAGCATGGACCAACATTAAATTATGTCCTGGATCATGTTGCAATCCATCTAGAAATTACTCTGTGTTGAAACTTGAGAGGATAAATTCACAAAGGGACTCTTGAGAACTTACTTTGGCTGCACCGATCTGCTCCTTGCGAAACTTCTCTAGTGGCGTGATCAAGACGTCATCAGCATTCTGAATCTAAATCGGGTAAGAGATAACAATGTTTATTGGCAAAGCAGATTCCGGTATATTTCCTTGTTAAAGTGTCCCTGAACGTAGAAAGAAGACACAATTTGTAACTTCTTTAAGTTTTGTCTCTGTCTGGGAGTTCTGGGAAAATAAACCATACTGTTTGACCTTGCAGAATGGTTGAGCGTATCATCACATTGCCGCAGCTTTGAATTCCTTAACGTTAAGCCATAACAGGGAAAATAATCTGATCATGAGTGTATCTGGCTTTTTGCGGTATGTTGTAAACCAACATTCTAATCAATCTTAAGGAAAAATCCACAATTAACATAAAACATTGAAACGACTGAAGCAGATGTAACGCCAGAAATGATGCATGGCAAGAATTACAGTGAAAGTACATGTAAAAATGATCCAAACCAACTGTTCCTGGTAAATAATAAAACTATAATTAGTAACAATTTCAATTGAGTCCCAATTGGAAAAACACACAATTACATACTCAAGTTCCTTTTATATACTTTCCCAGGCACAGAGCAGTGGGCTTCCAGTCTCACTTGAGAATTACCCAAAATAGGTTCCACATGCTAGCCCGCGCTCAGCCCTCCCCCTGTCAACTGACAGTCCATCTCTAGTTCTGATCTGCCTACATCAAAATTAATGGAACCTCAACTCATAATGGATTTGGGCTGAGTCCAAAGGACTCCAGATGTTAGGTATGCAGTAAGGAGAGCACTAACGAATTCACTGTTGAGAGATGTGTGCTTGAAGTCTGCTTCCCGTATGGAGGGTTCTGCAGAGTAACCGAGCCCTAGATAAATATTTTACACCTCCAAAGTTCCAGAAGGACCTTAGTCTATGAAGTTACAATAAACCTGATTTCATTTCTAAATAGTTAACTCCTGGAGTGACAGGTTAAACTTTAAACATGAGGAAATGTATGATTTACACACAGACTGCACACAGAACCGAAATAACATTATTTTATCAAAGACATAAATAACAGACTATAATAGCTATAAATTAGTCAATAAAACAATAAAAGCCCAAAGCCCCTGACCTCAACTCCTTGAAACAC
This sequence comes from Corydoras maculifer, assembly GCA_019802435.1. NCBI lineage: Eukaryota > Metazoa > Chordata > Actinopteri > Siluriformes > Callichthyidae > Corydoras > Corydoras maculifer. Next base: position 2,316,900 of record JAFMOD010000766.1, read on the forward strand.
CTTTTGGTTGAACTGAAATCTGTATTGCGAGTGCAACTTCACAAATGATCCTTTAAATAAAAGGACAAAATTTCTGACAAACTCATTTCTTCAGAAATCCAGTTGGGAACATGATGGTTAGATGTCCACATACTTTCGTTCAAATAATGTAGCGAGGCAGACAAAAAGATCTGTGAGCGCCATTATTTTTGAGTCGTAACATGGAAATCATGTGATTTGGTTTGTAGTTGTTTTTTTAAACCTGAGATTAAAAAGTAGCATCAATCGCACTTCCCCAGTTCCTAACGGTTCCTGTTTTATATGGGAACAATGACTTCTATCATGATATTAGAACACTAATATATCTGTTTTAAAGAAATAATAAAGACATTCTTATGAACTTTTTACATTCATAATGTTATTCAACAAAATTAACAATAAACCAAAATTATTCAAATTTAATTACTCAAATACGAGATTCAATATGGATCATAATTCTTTAGAATTTGGGTGATTTACTGAGTCCTTTTGCCACAGGTGTAGCTGCATGCTTCCAACATTGTGACAACAATTTGGGGAAGGCCCTCTACTTTTGCAGAGGGTCAAAAACGCATTGCGTGAGTATAGAAGAATTTGACTGGCCTGCAGAATATTTGTGTCTGATCTTACAAGTGCCGTTTGGGCAAAATGAGCAAAAATGCCCACTTTAAAATCCTGTAAAAAGCCTGAATAAAATACATGCTGTAATAAAATTTCATACGGGTGTTATGAGCAAGTGCCCTGCAACTTATGTCCTAATTTAAAATTAAACTCATTTACGTGAGAGACATCACATAAGGTTCTAGAAGATACAAATGACAGAAGCTGATTCATAATGAAACATCAAATGACACAATGGTGCTGTAGGGAAGAGCTCACTTTATTATGTCACGCAGCCATTAAACATATAGCATTGAGTGTGAACAAATCGGGATTTCCAAACTGCGAGGACATGACCACCATGCCATCAGTTTAACAGTCTCTACTTACAACCCAAGTTCCCATGGCCCCTTATAGCTAGAAAGGAAATGCACTTCTTACATCAGTCTTAACCATCATGTGGGAAAAGGACTCCCACTTAAAACACACAGGTCTGGCCGTACAGCATACGTGCTGAGTACCACCGGATATGGTGTATTTTGGGTGAGGATTAGGGATGCACAACTGCACCGGACATTTGTTTTTTCTTTTTTTTTTTTTATAAAAATAATGCACTTGAATGATTTATGGCCAGATATAACAGTCTGGTGATTTTTATGCACCAACAGTGACCAGGATTTTCCAACAGCATCCCAGAGGGAGGGTAGAGCATTCATGTGGAGTCATTCACCCAGTGCTCTTGTTATTGTACATCTATGAATGAAAAGGCTGTCTGGGACTCTTTTTACGGAGGTATTTGTCATCCTAAAAGACCTGGCACTGCAGCCTGGGAGAGTGGAGCATTGCAGAGCCACGGTGTGCAGGAAGCAGTGAGGCTGGAGGGGGCTTCTGGGTAATTCTACCCTTGGGGCTCCTCACACAGCCCCACTGACCTCGTCTCATTCCAGTTTGCTGCAGTGGATAAGACCAAAGCAGCCGTACAGTGTAAGGAATTGCGCAAGAGTTTATAAATGCTACATGGTCCAGGCTATTGGTTCCAGATATGTGGAACAAGTTCCATGGCTCGGGGAAATGCATTACAACAACTGCTTTGATATAAGAAGCAATGGACAGATTTCATTGCGTATGTGTGTTAATTCCCTTCGCTGTGAGTAATGAGTTGAAGTGTGTTTTCCACAACAGGCAGGGAAGGCAACTGCGACACAATGCAGCTGTCCTCTGAACTTTATAAGGTTAAACTATTTTATAACCAGGGCTGTAGCCGTACAATTTCGTTCTTTCAATCTCTTGAATACAAGTTCATTGGCGTTCATTCATTGTAACATAAAGATGTTACGTAACGCTTAAAATATGTAACTATATGAATCATGACTAAGATCATAATCCATCCTGATACTAGCTTTAAATAGTAACAACATGCTGAATAGGAATGTCCCTCATTTCAAAATGTATGATAGCACTCATTATAAATTGAATAAAGGGATTGTCACACACTGGTTACATAATTTCAGGTGTGCATTGTGATTTTGGTTGTTGTGCCAGCTATAATGCAGGAACACTGGTGACTCGCTAATTTGCGTTTTCTTCACCTCTAAAACATTAGTCATGACCCAAAGCAACATCTGTTTGACCAAGGCATGTTTCCCATAACTCCGAGGGCTAGATTAATCCCTCACTCATTCCAGTAGTTCACTGTTTTCCATTGGGTCATACTTAACCCAGGGGCTATTATGTATTTTTAAAGCTTTGGTGGAATTTCTATATTAATACCACAAACAAATGGTTTTTAAAATGAAGTTTCTTTTAACTGCAAAACTTGAAATAGTGAATAAAAAAATCTAAAGATTGAAACAAACTATACATTAATTTGGTCCTTCTAGTACTCAGAGAGGAGGGAAAATATCCTGGGCAAGTCACCAATCACAGGTCATCCACACTATCAAAAAGATTCACACCAAGGGTCAATTTATTATTCATTCATTCATTCATTATCTCCCGCTTATCCTCTATCAGGGTCGCGGTGGGGTTCCCCATGCCCATCCAGGGGAGAATGTCTCGGGCGCTGGGCAGATAGACCCAGGACAGGGCGCCAATCCATCGCTGGGCACACACTCACTCACACAGACACACTCTATAGGGAACAATTTTTTGAGAATTCAATTAACTTGATCCATGTTTTTAGACTGTGGGAGGAAACCGGAGAACCCGGAGGAAACCCACGCAGACACGGGGAGAACATGGAAACTCCACCCAGATGGGGATTCGAACCGGGAATCCCTAGCGCTGAGAGGCGAATGTGCTAACCACTAAGCCACCGTGCCGCCTTAATTTATTATATAAAAGGATATATGTGCTTGTGAAAGAAAATTAAGTTACCCAAAACATGTTACACATATATGTTACATTTGTAGCCTAAGATTCAAAGAACTCAGCAGATGCCCATTACCACAGTGACAATAACTTTAGACTATGGTTTAATGACCTTGCTCCATGGTTCAAAAGGTTTGAACTAACAGTTAAGAAGCTGTTCAGTCAGGAAATGTTTGTGGCAATAAAATTAAATCAGCTGATTAACTAAATGTAATGCATTACCAGGTTTTCCAATTTATGGGTATTTTCCATATTCAAGGACAATAGATCGCTTCTTGACTTGATGAATTGTAACTTAGTAAAACAAAAGGACAAAAAGTAATACAGAAAGAATAAAAAAAAATTTTAAAAAAAAACTTAGACTACATACAAATAGCTAAACTGGTTTTGATAACACTATATATATATATATATATATATATATATATATATATATATATATATATATATATATATATATATATATATATATATATATAAAAACACACACACGAGCAGTATGTCTAATGGTACTTGAAACCAAGGTTTTAAGTACACAAGGTGATTGACACCTAATAAAACACCCATGCAGAGTAATAAGAGTAATAATGAGGAGAGAAACAAAGGCCAGGAAAACAAGAAATGTCAGTCGAAAGGGAAACAAAGAGCATATGACAAACATGGATATGAAAACAAAAACACATGACAATAAGGACAAAAATAAACACCTGAAAGTATCGTGACATTCTCACACATTAAATCTTAAGCTTAAGTGTATCAACCTATCAACCTGTTTTTCTAAAAAAAGTTAATTCAAAAAGTCAAGATTAAATTACATAAAGTAAACCCCAATATTTTACTATAAACAACAAACACAACTATGCAGATTTAATAATAATAAAATTCACCTAAATAGTCTTTACTCCAGCCAAGATGGGGAGTATATCAAATAAAATGTATATAAAACTGTAAACAACCAACTGAGTGACTCAGTTGGTTTTAAAAAAACAAGTAATTTATAAAACCATATCTCCTAATTATGGAACAAGCAAATGTTACTGTGAAACTTTTATATAAGTAATAAAATTTACTTAAATGTGCGATCTTATTTAATGCATTAACTCAAAAACTACATCACAAAAGCAAAAAATGAAATACTGGCCAATTTTTCAGCTGTAAGAAATAAGACTGTAATAACACATTCTCAAATGCAGAAAACTACTCAAAACTGAACCAATGGAACTGTCTAAATGAATCACTCCATGTGTGAGAGACTTCCCCTCTGCATGAGATCTGAGAATAAAGCTCTAAAAAGTGAGACTAAATGAGTGTGGTGTGTAGAATCAAAAGTATTATGCAATATGCAAATTAATATTTTGAGCATAGATCATAATTGAGGTTTAATATCTTGTTAAGATTAAATAGAAAAATTTGTTCTCCTTTGTTTGTACCTTTACCTTTAGTAGTTTAGTAATAGTGGAATAAGCCAACAAAGTTTATGTTATCACGTTTCATAGATGCAGAAGGTATTTTAGAAAAAAAAGTGTGGTTTATGGCTCAGCCAGCATTGTGTCTGAATGTCCTTGCCATAAATGATAAAAGTATTCATTTTATTTACCATCATTGAAAATTTGACACTTTACACGAACAAACAGTAATTTCAGGAGTCAAAAAACTCAATTAATTAATTACAAATTACAAATTAACAAATTAATTACATTTACTTACAAGTCGTCGTCGCTCCTCCTCCACTGTGTTTAACAGCTGAGAGAATTCCTTCAGTGATTGAGCTGCAAGAAGATAGAAATCTATTTATCCAATTACAAAATGCATTTCAAACATCATTTAACATAATGTAACATATCACTGTGTACTTAAAAGAAAGTGAAGCAAGATGAAGCAACAAAAGAAAACCAAGTTAACTCAACTGCAGTACTTGTGTAAAAGTGATTAATCTTTAATAATTAAAAATAACAAACCAATATGTCTAAACTAATCCCAACTAATGATTTTTTTTGTTCCTACTCAGCACATTTCATTACATGTCAGTAACACTTCAAACTTTGTTCGCGTCATGGATGAAGCAATCCATGAATGTCCCGATACAACAGACCACACAAAGCGTAAGGCCTAAAGTTGTGGGACGTATCTAAAAGCATGTAAAAAAAAATGTGAAAAAAAAAAGTTTATAACACTAGAAAATGAAAATGATGTAAATAAAACAATACTAATAAAACAATTCAGACACAAAAAACAATATACTTTGCATACTCATACATACTGTACAGGTCTACCGTGGAACTGCTCTGAATTCTGTCCATTAATCCACGTTCACTTGTAACTACTACTCATATGCATACAAATTTTATTCAGGGATAGGACATTCTGTGGGGTTCTCATCATTTCATCAGCTGCATCAGAGCCACGAGGTTTCAGTGATGACCTCAGAGATACTTCATTATTGTTTGTGCAACAGCTGGATCCTTTATAGAACTTCATTGACTGAACCTCATAAACATACAGCCTAATGCACTTAAACATCTTCATAAAATACCTTATTATTGTATAGCACCTGTTCCCCTTATCATGTCTTCTAAGGAATGCCCCACACACACACACGTTCTAAGATGGAAATCCATCTACTTAACCAGCTTATACAAAAACACATGGGAAGCCATAAATCTAAATATCTACATATAATTAATGCATTGAAATAAATCCTCTGGCATTTTCAACTTTCTTTATCTTTTATGTGAGTTAATTAGTGAGTGAGTTAATTACTGGTCCTGCTATTTACTCATACTACAGATGTGGTGGATAAAGATTAGGCTGAAAATGCAGGATGACTGCTTTAATGAAGTCTAATGAAGCTGCCAAACCTGCCAACTAGATCTAAAACCAACAATTATAGTCTCATAGTGGATATACTCAGAGACACCAAATATATCTGAACTGTACATTATTTCATCTCAGGTCGTTCAGGTTCAGTACACTAGTGTCCACAAGAGCTGCTTCATCTACATCACATCCTGCATGGAATACACAACATTTTCCTGTTTGGTGATAAGTGCAGGTTGAACCACAGTAACGACCCCATGCCTTAATCTTTTGCTCTCAACTCTTCCAAACAAGCGTCCCAGGGCTACACATTTCTGGTTATTAACACAGGCCCCTGAGTAAACAGTCATTTGACTACAGCGTGACAGATATCAGCTGCAAAAGATGAGCATAAACTTACAGTCAGCACGTTTTCTCAGTCTCAAGTCTTTACAGCTTTCCCCTTGGCTGCTGCTATTACTTATTACTTACAGTCATGATGGAATCAGTGACTTTAGTGTGTTTCTGTATATTTGTAGGAGTCTGTGAAAGTAATGTAGCCTGCAGGCTGATTTGAGTACTTTTGTAATTGCTGAGCTCTTGGGGATTTTCACACACAACAGTCTCCGAGGACAGTGCAATAAAGAAATCATCCAGTGAGCAACAATTCTTCAAGAAACTCCTGGTTTAAAGTTACAGTAACTCAGATGGCACAATTTTAAAGTGTGAGTAAAATCACAGAACACACGTTCACAACAACAGAAAACCATGTCAATAAATTATTTAGCAATTTATCAAATGGAAAAGTTTTCTTTATAAGGGTACTCTGTATGGACTCACGTGTATATAATAAAGTATGTCTAAACATTCATATTTATATGCATTATACAAAATGAATAACCAATTTTTACATATTGTATTTTTTTTTTATCTCAAATCTTCTTCTAAAACTGGCAGAGTTCAGACCTTTTAATCTGGCCATGCATTCTTCAGCTGTAAAAAAGCTGTAAGTGTTGCTAGTCAACAAATTAAACCTAATGTTAAAAAAATGAAGGCTGATGTATATTTAAAATCAAAGCAGTTTCCATTCGATTGTTGTTAATGTGGATGAAAGATTTTGTTTAAGAGATGAGTAAATAACCCACTGCAGTCAGAAGTACATCTCTACAACATCAAATGAAAGTACTGTACCGCTATAAATGCAACATGGTGTCACTGTGTGTTATTGGAGGTGCACACTTTATTTGTATTAATGCAAATAATGAGCTGTGTCCACATTAATAAGGCTAATTGAATTACCAAAACTAACTGTCTGTCTTTATGGCATCCTACTACCTATCCATTGTCTTTCCACATTCTATTATTAATATTTGCTTACTATAGACACTGTAATTTGATTTACAAATATTTAAAAAAAAACACACAATTATTCCTATAAATTCTTTAGTCCAAGTCAGTATGGACATTCCTCTGTGCTTTCAGATCTCTTCTATATTTATTGCCATCATTCTTTTTAATTAATCAAACCCTGACTGAATGCATTGGCGGGTTTACAATCCCAAATTATTCACACAGAGCTTCTTTGATTAGTTAGTACTTAGCAGCATTTTTTCAAATCAAGTATTTATTTTTAACTTTTTTTACATGTCAAGACATGGCCTTCACATAGTTCACACAAAACTATTATAATGACAAGAATTTGTAAAAGAATGATATGTTTTAAGTACTAACATATTAAAACTGTGTAAATTTTGACCTGAGTGATTAATAGTGATCAGAAATAATAAGACTTTTATCTCATAACATTCATTCCTAGGGGGCATTTAGTCACTTTGTTCTGAAAAGCTATCATTGTTCAACAAAGACAGAGACTGGTGCATGTTGGTGCTGGTGGCGGCAAAGAAGATGGCAGGATTTCAGCTGCTGGTCCTGTGACTCAAGAATGAGCACATGGAAATGAAATAATAAAAGCAAATGCTCACACAATTATCAAGCAATAAAAGTGCAGATTCTTAGAGTTGTAGGTCCAACTTAAAGAGTTTTTATGTTCATATTAACCCAGCTTCTGATGTAGAATCAGAAGATGGCTTTATTTAAAAGCCAGAACATTTTTCTAAAAGACATAAAAAGTCAGCATCACCTGACTGTCTATATACGACATGTACAGAGTTTAGAGTGAGAATAGTCATCCTGCTGTGATGTCGGTGGTGATTCACTTACCGATGTTAATCTCATCATCAGTCTCTGCGTCACCGATACATTCAAACTGGAAGTCCTGAAGGGATTGTGAAAACTTCTGCACAGCTGCAGAAAGATCTATAAAAATAAAAAAATACTTTATCAGTCATCATTACACCTTTTACAACCAGAATATTCAAAACTACATTAAATTTATTCAGTTTTTCCACTCAGTCACATATAAAACTTCAAGACTAAAAATAATACTAATGCTGGGACCTTCAGTATTTCCAGAGGATGCACTGCAACCCTGTACAGTTTTAGACTTTAGTTTCAGATGCTGTCTGTTGCATGATAGTCACTGAGACTCTCTAGTCTGGAAAATTCATAGTGAGTGAGTGGGTGTGTTATTGTGTCTTACACATGAGCAATGAAAAACTTTAGGAATTCAAACTTATGAAACCGAAGCAAATATGATCAACCATTTTTATAATAGTTTAAATATTGATGTTTTAATAACTGAAGTTATGAAGACAGATTAATAGATTAAAGAACACAGGGATCACTGTCTGAAGCATACAGCAAAAAGTATATGAAATTGTTAACCCACTTTTAAACTTAGTGAAAAAAGCAGATAAGCTTATCAGACTACATCAAATCCCAATTATAAAACAAATCCCAATATGACTCAATCCCAGTACACGGCTTACACAGCTTTCTGGGAAATTATTCATTTTCTCTTTACTTTCAGGAGGGATGTGTCTCAGAGCCAGTGTTGCCATGGCACAGAGTAACGGACAGAGCAGCACTGGCAGAGAATGAAAGAACAGGCTTGAAAGTGTGAGACAAAAACCTCATACAAAAAGAAAACAAAATTAGCAAAGCGGATGCTTCTAGATTCATCTGCTGGAATGAGTTTACTAAACTTACATGTACAACAGCTGAAAAAATAGTGAATAATTATTAAATCATGAGGTCCATGTGTTTCAATCAAAGTCCCACTGACAGATCGGATATAATAATATTCCACTTACTATATAAATGCACAACTACAATTTAATCTGTTTCTATGATTACTACATTAGCCCCCTTAACTCTGTTCTTTTATGGTCAGGACCACCACAGGGTATTATCAGGGTCATGAATGATCCTCAGAACATCAGTGACAGTGTCATGATGATGGTCTTAATGTGCTATACTCTTATGATGGCATTACACCAGCGGTGGAGTTTTTAAATACATGCATTATTTATCCACCAACATCCTGTGAGCTCTAATAATGGAAAAAGGGATGAATAACCCAAACAATGCAACATCACTTAAACTACTGTCTCTGATTTTACCTTTACAAGATGGAGAAATGAGGTAGATTTGACTAATAGACTGTATAATGAATGAACACAGTGTTTAAAAACTCCAGCAGCACTGCCAATGCAACACTAACAAACTACCACCATAACCGTGTCACTGCAATGTTAATAATAATCCATCACCCAAATACTGCTCTGTGGGACCACAATCAGGTAACCATGTACTGTAGTCTTTTATACACATACATACATACACACACACACACACACACACACACACACACGAGTCAATCCGACACTGTCATGTTTTGTAAGATGGGAATAAATAGAATTATCCACAGGGAACCCACATAACATTAGGAAACAAAAACTGTCCACACAGCAAAAACAATACCTGCTGCCACCATACATTCTTATTATTGTCTTTAAAGGTCGTTGTAAATATGAAAAGAAGAATAGCTCAAACAATTTTTTCTTGTCATTCCTGTAGTGGAAACAGTGAGTCATTCCCAGGTTCCTGTAGCTGCTGATCATGCTTACTCACTTATTTGATATAATGATAAAAAAGGCTAAAATGTCTGGGAATTAAACATGAACAGTCTTTTAGGTGCTGCCACTGGGTCTCTGTGTCGTCACCTTCCACGATCAACGACCTTCATCAGAATCAGAATACTTTATTAACCACCGGGGAGAATTTGCAGAAGTGTAACCCTGAGTCCAGCTTTTAAATAGACCTTTCCTTCAATAATTGGAAGCCAACCAGGATCTAAGGCAGCAAAGCAGAACCAGATCATGATTTCTCACAGACAGTATACGCTTTGGCTTTACTAATGGAGTGATTTTTTTCTTTTCCAATCACAGCATTCTTTCTTATTTTTCCACATTCTACAACAGTTGATCTTTGCCTAACTTTTGACAACCCACAAGACATGGTTTTCACCATAATAATTTCTTCAGTTAAAGCTGTCTTTTTTTCTCCTGTCCTGTCTGCAGGCTGTGCTTTTGATGTGAGCTTTACTGGACACCCACTGACAGGAAACACATCTACAATTTGAATTATTAGCACAAACCTGACTGATTAAATCCCAGTTTTTCAGTAATGCATCAGGCACATCTTCCTCGAGTTCCTCACAGCACGTCTGACTATCAGATTATTTTCACAGGCAACAATGGCTTCTACTAAAGACAACTTCTAAAGCCTCAGAACATTTGAATGGTTTTGACGTTGATTGAAACTTTAAAAAATGAGGTCATTCAGTGATTTGTGTTTTTTTTTTATTATTATTTAAACTGGAGATTATTCACAGGTTTCATTAAAGGGTAAAGACACAGGTGATTTCTAAATATATAACTAATTATGGCAGAAATACAAGTTGTTAGAAATACTTTTGCAAACTAGTTTTAATGTGTTTTGGTAAGGTCTGTAAAGGATTAGGTTCAACATCAAGATTTTATCAATTTAAACTAAGAAACTAAATATTCTTTGGAAAAAGCTTGACTTCCATAAAGCATCATCTAGGCCAAATTGATTAAAAGATTATGTTAATTCTTTAACGTTTGTAATAAGGTCATAAACTGCAGTTACACCAGCACTGCAGCCCCTTCTCCATGATGGGATGCAGACACACAGTCCTGATGTTAAGAGTTTAACAACGTTTTACTTACTTTTCAGTGCGCTGATGAGCATGTTTCCATCTTTAATAAGTTCCTTTATGAATTTATTTGTGCGATCCAGCTCGGCTTCGTGACATTTCAACCGATCTCGGAAGTCGGGGCTGTCCAGAAACGAGTCGCTGAATTCCAGAGCTGGTAGTCCCATTGTAGCGACGCCAGCAGAGTGAATGAAGCCAGAGAAATCCCGCAACACGTTTCACTTACGTGAGAAAAGCCCGCTTTGATTGCTCTCTGTTTCTTGGGACAGATCTTCTTTACCTTGATCTTCCTACGACTTTTGATTACTTTTACAAGTCCCGAAACTTTCTATCCAGAGACTCCGCTTCCGGCATGTTGTTTCACACTCCATCACTAGGAGACTGCTTGGTATTTTTCCCGACCTGTATTCCGTAAGCCCCGCCTTCTCTATTGGGATAGGCCAGGACTGCTACATGTGTGATTTACGATTGGCTGTTTATTTATTTTCCTTGAACACCACCCAATCCGTAAGCATAACACCTGGGTTGTCAGAATACGGGTGGGAAAAAATAACGGGACTATATAGCGGTATAAGTGGCGGGGTCTTCTAATGGCCTGCTTGCTGCACCAGCAGGTCGAACAAAGGCGCTGTTTTTTACTTCATTCGGGAGAAAAGGAAGCTGAGATGTGACAGACGTGTTGCTGAAAGTCTGCACTTGTCCGTTCATCACAGTTGCCTTAGCTTTCTGGACGCACTTGTGGCCAAACTCCTTCTGATTTTGAAATCCGAGGGATCTCTGTGTTGATTCTGACATTTTGGCTTGTCGTCGACGTTCCAGCTCAGCTTGGTCCTGTGGATTTTTCATGGGGTTGAGGTCATGGCTCGGGGGTCACTGAATTTCCTACACTATAAACTTGTCATGTGTCTTTAAAGATGCAAAGACGAATCAATTAGTCCTCAAATAATGCATCTTCTGCTATTAAAAAAAAAACAGTTGTTTTGACTTGGAAAAAAAATGAATATATTTTAATATCTGCAAGAATTTAATATCTGGTTGGTTTACTGCTTTGTAACAAAACCAAAAAAAAAAAAACCTCGATATACTTCTGCCACAAATCTTAGGATCATCTAAACCATGGGGGTCAAACTCAATGGCACTGGGTGCCAAAACTCAAAGCCCACTTTAGCCATTTTGGAAAACTTTAACTTTAAATCTCTTTAAATATTTCTGTTCTTCATAAGAATGTTCAATGTCGAAATCATACACATTTAAAATATGAGCACTGGTACAAATAAACCCAAAACATATCGCCAGGTCATTAATAACAATAATAATAGATCATGATCAATGATCTCGCAGGCCAGATATGACCCGCGGGCCACGAGTTTGACACCTTTGATATAAAGAGTCCAATGTCCCTTTAGGTACCTTGTTTCGTTTTAATGTTCTTTAGTGTGATGTTCTTGTGTCTAAATGGATTCTCTAGTAATTTTAACTTTATTATTTTTATTGAGATTACGATTATACGATAGGAAATCAAGACTTAAATGTTGCTGAAAAAGTTACGATTATTTTTAATTATAGTTGTTGTTCTATGTAGGACTACACTGCCATCTAGTGGAGGACTATCAGAACCGCTTTCAAATGATACAATTTCCTTGAGATTCTTACACGCATATAAGCAGTTTTTTACATTTGGTTTAAGACAATCTTTATTTTATATTACTGTTCCATGTTTAGACTCCTAATATATCACGACATTCACTGACATTCAGCTGTCATGTATCTGGGTACACATAGCAGAACAATCTATTTTTAGCCTCACTTGCAGTCCTGTTGCTGAAAGACAAACATTTGGAGAGTTACTTAACTGTCGTAAAGGTAATCTTTTTTCAATCTGAACTTTTTAAATGACTTATCATTAGATTGACATTCTTAAACATTAGTGGGCATAAAATTCATACTATTGTGTAGCTTATTTGTCTGGGAATAGTTAATAATTATACATTGCATTCAAAGCAAACATTCACAGTGCTTAAAAACTGTTCTCTCTTACAGGAAAACACTAAATATAATTTGGACTAGAAACAAAAATGGTATGTGCACTTCACTGGATTAAGATTATAATAAATATATTTGGTTTAATTTATCATTAAGTGCAACAAGGACAAGTGATTGTTTACTAAGACAAGCTTCATAGATATTTCTTTATTTTTGAGATTTGAACTGAAGATGGCTAGAAAACAACTGTATACTTTACTCTTGTCAAGAATAGGTCTAGGTCAAAATTATTTTGTCACCATATAGTTAATGAGTTAAACATGATATCAGGCATGAAAACATCTGTATTTAAATCAACATTAAGAACAAAAACTACAACAAACAACTAACTATGAGGTACCATGTTTGATTTAAAGTGTGTTATATAAGGTCTAATATATAAATCTGCTAAATTATACTACCTTGTGTAATATTTAATGATATATGATGGTAAGGTCTGAATATTTTTGTGAACATCAACTAACACAGCTGCTTTGCAACCATGGTAATGTAACAGATGTCAAAAATATAATATAATAAATTATTGCTAAAATTAATCTATTAATTATGGATAGTAAAAAGTCAGAATAAGTTAATTAATAACTTGTTAATAAAAATAAAATTTGTATGAACAAATTTCTTCTTCATTGTGTTGCTATTTCAGAGCAGATATCGTAGGTCAGCAGCACCAAAACTGCACAAGCACTGTGAAAGCTGCCGTAGCAGATACTGCAAAGCTTCCATAGAGATCTCTGTGTCCTGCATGGTCATCAACTGTCGTTTGCTCTGTGGTGCCAATTTTCACATGTGCAAAGAAGAGGAGCACATATTGCTGTGTCCTAATGAAAAGGTTCCCTGCCTTAATTCTGTATATGGCTGCCCCTTCATGATGTGTCGCTCGAGGGTTGCAAAACATCTGGAGGTATGTCCCGCTAGTGTGGTGGTCTGCTCAATGGATTGGAACCGGTGGCCCATTGAAGACATAAAGGCACCACTTGTTGGCAACCTTTTGAGGGACATGCATCAGCAGCAAGCTTTGGATCTTGCTATGGCCCTCCGAGATCAGAAGCTACTGTGCAATAGAATGAAAATAAGAAGCTTTTTCCCTCAGCTTATGCAAGAATCAGAAGACCCCATTCCAAAAGAGGTGGAGATTAAAGGGGACATCATGGGTGAGTCAAAGTGCAAGGAAGAATATGCCAACTGTGCACAGGGTGAGGTCTTAATGAATGGGCCTGGTAAACTGGAAGTGGAAAAGCCTGTTGAGGAGGATCCCAAGAATTTTACTATAGATCAAAACAAGTATGATCTATATGAGAAGATGTTTAGCAAAGAAATGGGAGGCTGCAATCAGGCTCTTAAACAAAGTTTAAACAATGCAGATAAAAACAACGTAGAACTGTGTCCTAGCAACACAACCTCCCCTAAAGAACAAGGAACTGCGAGTAAAACGGTGAAAGATAAAGATGGAAATGAAAGTGGAAATAATGCTGCTCAGCACGACGTCCTTAAAACAGGCTTCGCCCCCTGGCAGAAAGGAGTTTTGGACCGCCTTAGTCAAGAAGTAAACCCAAGAGAATTTAACATGTATCTGGTTCACCATGGACGCATGCTACTCAGCTTTGGTCAGATAAAAGCCTGCACGCCTCGGGACGAAGACTTTGTATATGGTAACCTGGAGCCAATACCTGTACAAACACTGCGTTCTTTTAATGTTCCTATAAGCTACAGGCACAAACGCATAAATCGTAGAGATCCATTAACTCCAGTAAAAACAGAGCAAAAATGTGTAGACACCTCCGATTTGGAAGCATCTGAGGAGAACATGCAAAAGACAGATGAGATGTTTGCTACCTTGCTATGTGCTGCCGAATTAGAGGTGCGAGGACATAAGATCAGTCAGACTGTAGCAACAGATGGACTTTATGTTGACATCGCAACTCAGACCTATAACTTCCCAGGCGCTCCATTCAATTATAATGCGACTCTGGCTGATGTCACAACAGAAGAAGATTCAAAACTTTATCTCCAAACTGACACAGAAACTGTGACCCTTAGACATAATAAGTTCAACTCCACCTTTGCGTTCGTGTGTGGACATTGCTTTAGGAGGGACGAGTTTGCTTCCCACTTCAAAAATGTGCACTTGGATATCCAATCCTGTTTGAATGGCTGGTTTGAGCAGAGGTGTCCTTTGGCATACATGGGGTGCACATTCAGCCACAGACGACTCCAGCCATCATCACACAGAGCAACAGTAACCTATATGCACGATCACGGCATATTTACACTCAAACCCGAAATTCCAACTTGTCTTATGAATAACACACAAGTGAATTCCCCTCAGGAAACAAAAGCTGGATTTGAGGAATCTTTGAGTAACCTTCCTTTTGAGGTGTTGCGTCACATTGCTAGATACCTAGACAGCTTTTCTCTTTCTCAGTTGGCCCTAGTGTCACATCTATTTCGAGATGTTTGTGCTACATTTCTTCATGAGAGAGGAATTGTTAGTCTACAATGGAAGAAAAAGCTTTACTCTCATGGTGGCACTAAATGGAAGTCGTCCACAGTGAGTATTATAAAGATGAATCTTCTTGTGGAACATTTTTAAAATGCACTTTTTAAAAAAGCAAATAGTGTAATAGCAAAATGTGAAGTAATGTCTGCATCAAGTGTTGTACTGTTTGGAACAATTAAATAACTATTTAATAATAGTAAAACACATTACTTAATGCATAAATTATACTTAGAAATTCAGGATGAACATCCTACTGCTGATCACATACACAATGTTCAATTTTAATTGACTTCTTTACTTACATAAAGTGCATTATATGATCCTGAAACATACTGCAGAATGCAAAACAAGTGATTTGATTACTTCTTAAAAATGCCATTTCCCATATCCTTTAGTGTACCGTTACTAATTTCTGGACTTTTAAAGGATTTTTTAAAAATCAGATATGAATTTTGTTTCAGAACTGCACCTTGCTATATTTGTTTTTCATGCTTAGTTATATTGTATTAAATAACTTCATTCTGATAAAACTGTTGTTTTCTATATTTCACTTTTAGGTGTGGGAGTTTAGCCGTCTGTTCAGCACAGTGAGCAGTTGGTGCATTGATGATACTTGTACAATGGCTGAACACCTTAAGCATTGTCCCTTTTACCAGACTGAGCTTAAAGTTGAACCTGTTGCACTGACAAGCATGTATATGAACAATGAAGATTCAAAAAAGAGGAAAAATCTAGTCACACAATTCATGGGACATCGATAACACATTTAACTGGCATGTTTCAATAGGATTACGATTTATTTTAGGTTGTTACTACTTGAAATATTTTTAAATTATGTAATATATACCGATTGGTGTATATTGTTATAGGTCTGCAATGGTACGGTGTGGAGGGACTGCCATAAGTTTAAGAACACTTGTAAATGTGCATGTTGGCATTCATTTTTATCAATATACAATAGACTGGTTCCTAAAATATAAAAAGTCACTGGCATCTGAAGTCTGATAAATAAAAGATACCCAAGATACAAAGATGTTTTTTTTAGTGTGTAATTTTTCTATAGATTCTAACATAAAACTTTAAATGCAAGACATGGTATATAATTATTCTACTGCTAATAAACATTAAAGTTCATTTAGTTTTTGCAGCACAGTCAAACTGAGCTACATGTGTTTGATAAAGCTGGGCAGTGGTTCAACACTTCTTAGTGACTGGACATCTCACAGACCTGTAACCAGACTCCATGTTTCAACGGCCTTGTCACGTTACGTATCCTCCATGCCAGACATTTTCTATTTTTAACATTCAGCCTCGGAGCAGATGGAAATAGAGGACTTGCTACGACAAAGCTGCAAACAAGAAGCACCCTGAAAGCAGTAGGCCAGCATTCTCTTTATTGTCTTTATGATAATTCTTGTTATGCTAACCTGCATGGTTATTCAGATGTGTGTGTATTTTAGATAAGTCTTCTAAGCTACAGGTTTGCTAGTAATGGAACCATATCCTTTAACATTGCTTCATTTCAGCCACACGAGGGAGTCAGTTCTTTACAGAAGGTTTTTCAAGGTTAGATTCTGGTTTTAAAGAAACCATTACAGATTGTTGACTGATGCAATTTTGAAAATATGGTGAGTTCAACAGTACAGATTCTAAACACCTGCCGTCTTTCAGCAATATGGTTAAATTGTTACGGTTGACGATTATTTCAGGGAAAGCAAAGGACTCCAGCATGCAAGTTGCACAGGCACTGCGAAAGCTGCCACAGAAAATACTGCAAAGCTCCCATAGAGATCTCTGTGTCATGTCTGGTCATTACCTGCCGACTGCTCTGTGGTGCCTCTTTTCATATGTGCAAAGAAGATGAGCACATATTATTGTGTCCTAATGAAAAGGTGCCTTGCCTTAATGCCAATTATGGCTGCCCTTTCACCATGTGTCGCTCCAAGCTAGCTAAACATCTACAGGTGTGTCCTGCTAGTGTAGTGGTTTGCTCCATGGAGTGGAACCGCTGGCCCATAGAAGAGGCTGAGCCACCGGAGTTCTATAAAAACATCTTGAATGAAAAGTATGCCCAGGAGCCTCTGGACCTCTCCATGGCTCTCCGGGACCAAAGGCACTTGTTTATGTCACTTAACATGAAAATTCATTTCCCAGAGCTTATTGAAAAGCTTAAAAATGAACCTGTGATTGAAGAACTAGAAGGAGCAGTTGGAGGGGCATCTATGGAAATTCAGGAAGCTGCAATGGCTAAAGGTACCATCTCAAAACATATGCCTCAGGAACGGGAGTTAACTCAGGAAGAGAGAGAGGCAATAGCAAGGGACAGTACCGTTTCAGGTATCGACAGGTATGACATCTGGGAGAGGATGTTTAGTATGGAACTGAGTGGTTGCAAGCACACTGTTAAGTCATTGGGCTCACAACCTACCACTAGTAGCACTGGGCTTAAACCACAACCTAATCCAACCAGGTTGTATGTCCTAGAGGAAGAGACGCAAGACCCAAATGAAGAATCATTCCCATCAATCAACATGCCACATTTTAACCCATATGAAATGGATGAAGATAAGTATCTGATCGCCACTTCATTGTTTGCTTGTGACACGCGTCCAAAAAAGACTTTTGTATATGAACATCTAGAGCCGCTAAAAATTAAAACAGTGCGGACTTTTAAAATACCCACCAGCTTCAAAGCAAGATCAATTCGTATTCGCAATCCCTCTCATCACAAAAGGGTTAGTAAAGCAGTCGACACGTCAGACTTGGGGATTCAAATCGAAGACATGCCTAAATGGGATGAGGTCCAAGCAACACTTCTGTGTTCCTTGGAGAAGGAACTCCGAGGACACCTGATTGCAGAGTCCAGTTCTGCAGATGCCCTTTTTGTGGATGAAGGAACACAAACTTATGACTTCTATTCTGCCCCCTTCAAAGCCAACGCTTCTCTGGCCGATCTCACTGCAGACAAGGAATTAAAGCTTCATGTTCAGATACAAACCGAGAGCGTCACAAACAGGCACAATAAGTCGAGCTCTGCTTTTACGTACCTCTGTAGTCATTCATATAGACGAGATGAGTTTTCTTCTCACTTTAAAAATGTTCACTCGGATATCCAGTTCTGCTTAAATGGCTGGTTTGAAGAACGTTGTCCACTGGCTTATCTAGGCTGCACGTTTAGCCAAAGAAGAATTCAGCCTTCTAAACAGAGAGCAGCTATTTCCTACGATAAGGATCTCAGTACATTCACTCTTAAACCTGAGATGCCAGCACTTCTGTTTGAAGGGGTAAAAGCAGTGGCCACAGAGAGGAAGAGAGCAAGAAATCTTGATGCTTTAAGCAAGTTGCCCTTTGAGGTTTTAGTCCACATTGCTGGGTTTCTGGACAGTTTTACATTGTCTCAACTAGCTTTAGTATCAAAGCTAATGAGAGAAGTGTGCAGCACATTATTACATGAAAGAGGCATGGTCTCCTTTAAGTGGGAGAAAAAGATCTACTCTCATGGTGGATGGTGCTGGAGAACAAGACACAAGGTCTAGATTTTTTCAAAAGCTTTAATATTATTATGCATCAAGCAGATACAGCATAACAGTAACCTCACATATTATTCCCTCAGGTCTGGCAGTTCAGCAACCTGTTTTCCCCTGTGGACAACTGGTCCTTAGACACATGTACATCTATGTCTGAGCACCTTAGGGTCTGTCCTTTTTATCAAACAGAGAGCAGAACTGAACCTGTACCTCTAACAGGTGTCTTCGACTGCCAAGAAAACAAAGACAATGAGAAGACTCAGAATCTTGTCTCCATGTTTATCAAAAATAAATAAAATGTATCTGCCAGCATATGTTTTTAATATAGGTTTCACATTTGATCTAACTCTTAACTCTCACTCTTAATGTTAACTGTCACTTATTACATCTTACATCAATCCATTCACATTAAATATCAGATTTTGTAGTTGTTGCAATATTTGCACTAAGATCTTGGAATGGCTCACTGGAATGGGTTTTAGTACATCTAAACCCTGATGTACCAAAGTCCATTTAAGGCTTCCATTAAAGAATGTAATAAACTTCCTAACTATATAAACGATTATTTTACTGGTAATTTTATTGATTGACTTGTTTTGAATAACTTTATTACATTCTTGATGCTTTAAAATCTGCTTATATATTATATATTATAAAAATGACATTACATATTATACTTTTTATCTATTATGTCAATATTACTGACTAAAGATAATAAATTGCAAACCTATTAAAAAATGAATGTTTATCTGATAAAAGTTTAAGGATGGTTGCATTTTTTATTTTGCTCCTTTCCTTTTTTATTTGCTTAATCATTGCTGATTTTGAAACAATATTCCAGAATCAAAAGACTTTTTTGCAAGTTAGCAGATTTTTCTGTCTTTTAAACATAATGTTCCTCATTTGGTGGAGAAGTGAAACTGCTCTTGCTCATCTTTGTACAAATACTTTCCCTCTCATGTCACCCGAAGGAATAAACTGGTGAGTCCAAGACTTTTAACTTATAACTGTATGATATATAAATAATGACTGGAGTGTTATATATATGTTTCTACTATTTTTTTTAATTCTTCTGAATGTTTAGATCAGTCAAGATGGTGCTCTCCAACAATCTATTTTTAGTCATATCTCTGGCGATACTCTTTAGACTAAGTCAATGTCAGAATTGCCGGATGAATGATGGACACGCAGGAGAGGCAGGGATACCTGGCAGAGATGGCCGTCCTGGACAAAAAGGAGAGAAAGGAGAATCAGGTATGTATCTTCTTAATCCTCTTAAAATAAATGGAACTATTATCATCATATGTGAATATGTTAGTGCACATATGTTCTCTCAGGATTGCAGGTAAAGTTAAGCAAGGAAGCACTAATAAATCTTAAAGGAGATCAGGGTGAAGATGGTCCAATTGGAGAGATTGGTTCTCAAGGATTCAACGGGACATTAGGACCACCAGGTCCAGCTGGTCCTCCTGGGCCTCCCGGTCCCTTTTTCGGTGGTAACAGTGCCACACATGCAAATAAGGCAGCCTTCTCTGTGATGAGCACCAAGGGGGGGGTCCCCAAGTACAACGCACCAGTGATCTTCGATAAAGCAGTTGTTAATGTCAATGAAGACTTTGATTTAATAAAAGGCTATTTTAAGTGCAGTGTTCCAGGCATGTACTACTTTGTATTTCATGTCGTCTCTGAGGGCAACCTGTGTCTAAAACTGCGTAGTGACTCTCAAAATAATCGGAGTCTGGCTTTTTGTGATTTTAATCAGCGCAAAGGATCTCAGGTCTTGTCAGGTGGTGCTGTAATTCAGCTTGTTAAAGGAAATAAAGTGTGGATAGAACCATTCAAAAACAACGAAGGAGCCGCTACGGAGTACAATCTAATGACAAACAAAAACGTGTTCAATGGCTTTCTGGTCTTTGAGAGTTAGAGAGCAGTACAACAGATATTAGTACACATCATGGTGTATTAGAGTTCTTCATTTTGCTTCATATTGTAAAACAGCAGTACTTCACTAACCCTGCAAACTGGTATTTTTGCACAAAGATTTGAGTTGTAATTTAATGTTTAAAATAAAGCCTTCTGTGAACCTTGTTGTCTTTATTGGGGTTAAGCTGATCTACATCTACATTTTTAATATTGATACAGCAATGTAGCTAATAATAAAAATAAATATTATTGTCATTATTATTATTATTATTATTAATGTAACAATAACTCTTACTTTTGCTAATTCATATTTTCTTTTATTTTGATTAAATAAAATAACGTATTTTTTTTTATCACACATCCAAAAGCATGAAGTAATTTGATAGCAAATGGCTGGATAAATGATGGATTGCTAAAAAAATAACAGAACATCTTTGGATAAAATGCTATAAAAAGATAATAATGAAGTAATTTAATATTTTTTTGCGTATAAAATCTAGTTTGATCGTCCTAATTAAGAAGAAAAATAACTAGGTCAACAAGGCATCTGTCTATTTTAAAGCACAGTTAAAATATGTTAATTCAATTTAATTTCTTTTATATAAATGCACATTATATTTAGCAATCAATAAAGCTTTGTTAAGATTTGTAATTTTCAGTTGCTTTGAATAAAAGTAGCTACAAAATGACTAAATGTAATGTAAGGGTTTTCAGAGAATGTGTTAAATCGCTGACATAAAACAAATTAAAGTCATGAACTTTAAGTAAGTGTGCATTTGCATTAATAACCCTGTATAAACAGCATTGATGACTTTTTGCGAAACATTTCTGTCTATATTCTGGAATTAGTTTTAAATTATTTCAGTACTTGCTGTAAAAAACTTTCCAATGTATTTTTTCTTTAGGAGAAAACCTATGTACTGTCAGTTCATATTGTGATCTAAAGGCGTGACAAGGACAATCTGTGAGTGGTGCCAGATTCTGGTACATTAAAAGAGGAACACAGTATGTTTGAGTGACTCTTTATAACTCAGTGAATGCACAGGAGCTGAGAGGACTTTATGAAAAGTCTCATAATTTAGCCATGTTTAGCTGTGGACTCATTTTCGGAGAATTGTTGGCAGCATTTTTATGTTTGGTTGCTGCTCAAAATACATGTCCTGCAGGAACACCTGGTCTTCCAGGTATTCCTGGCCTTCCTGGACGGGATGGCAGAGATGGTGAAAAGGGTGAGAAAGGAGCTCCAGGTAAGACTAAACTTCTTAAAGTTAAGCATTAGAATTAGTTATAAGTCACTTGCATTGTAAAACTAATACTTGTATTTTTAACCCCCTAAACTTAAGTGTAAAAGTGTTATATCACTATTATCATTGATTATGATGCTGAATTCACATTTTCTAAGGGTAAATTTGTTTCCAAGAAAATGTATTCTGATTTGCATAGAAATAATGAATTAGTTTTGAAAAAACTCTTAAAGAACAACATGAAATTAACTTATATTGCATTTTTTAAATTTCCTAACAGGGGTGACTATCGATTTAGAAAATTATGGAATAAAAGGCGAGAAGGGGGATCATGGCATTAAAGGCCCTAAAGGAAAGAGAGGGGTTCCAGGTCGTCAGGGCCCTCCAGGACAACAGGGTGAACCAGGACCTCCAGGAGACCGAGGAGCCACCAAACCTCAGTCTGCTTTCTGTGTGTCTCGTGAAACAACAGCTTTTCCAGTAGCTAATACCCCAATAACCTTTAAAACAGTCATTACCAATGTAAACGGGCATTTTAATATTAATGAGGGTAAATTTGTGTGCAATATTCCTGGTACTTATTACTTTGTTTACCACACAACATCTCTTGGTGTGTCACTGTGTGTAAATCTAATGTTAAACGGAGAGAAAAAGGCTAGTTTCTGTGATCACATTCACACCTCCGGTGATTACTATCAAGTGAGTTCAGGTGGACTTGCTGTGTACCTGAGTCAAAATGAAAAAGTCTGGTTGGAAACCACCGAGAGGCTGAATGGTATGTATGCAGCAGGCAATAAAGGCAACAGTGTATTTTCTGGTTTCTTGCTCTATACACATTAAAGTTTTTCTTTATGTTAAAAAATACTGAATTGTTCACAGTTCTACACCAAATGTTCAAGTAATACTACATGCTCCAGATCTGTACTCTCAATACTAAATAAACTATTAAAAACTATTTTTTATTATGTCTCCAATGTTTTGGTAAAAACGAACAAATTAAAACTAAAGATATAACTGTAAATGATCTAGAATATAGCCATTGTATCAAGATTATTATGTGAGAAAAACAATTATACAAACAGTATATGTTTTTCTAAATATTAATGCAATATTAAAGCAAATATATTATTGCCACACAGCTCTGAGAATGTGTAGTCAACACATGTAATTGTGGATCCCTGAGATTGAAACATGTCCTGGCTTCATTTGTACCATGATCTACACTACAGCTTTTAAACATAATTTCCATATTTTCCATTAACATATTTAACAAATAACCAAGTACTAGCAAACCATTGCAGTAGAATTTGTAAATCTCTTAAGATACACTATTTAAAGAATACAACCACAGAAACTTACAGAGTAAGCATCATGTTTAATTACATAAGGACATGTCTTACCAGCTCCAATACCTGTCTGTAAGTGTTTATTGCGTGTGATAGACACACTTACTCTCAAACTCTTACTCTAAACAATGAGTATCTTTAATTATAGTCAGTATAATATCAGAACATTAAAAGCTTATCTTCCACACATACAAAGTAATGACTGATATAATACTACAAAGCACAAATTTTTTATATGCACATGTTCTCATTTTTATGTTTTGCTGTAATATGCAAACACAAGCTAAATTAAACCACAAAAGATGTTAAATTCCAGTTACTACTTTCAAATTGGAAGTTGATATGATGACTATTAATTATGTTGCTTCCCCATCCGTGTTTTGCAATGAAGTTCTTCATTTGAAAGGCAGAAACGAAAACTGGAAGAGTTTTTGGATGGAAATCATTCTTTTTTTATTTCCACACTGAAGATCATCAATTTTCCAGCGCAAAGGTATCTGGAAACATGGTAAGCTATCTGTCATGTAAATTTAATTTTAGAAAATCCTTTTTATTAATTGCTTTAGTCAATAATAAAAAATGCATGTTAATAAAACTTGTAGAATTAGTTAATAATAATAAACTGGTTATTGATTTTTAAATGTCACAATGTGTTTTTGTGAAGTTCTCCCACTTTATTTTTTTTTATTTTCAGTGTTTTCTACGAACAACAGTAGTGTTTCACGTGACCAAAAAAATAAGCAGCTTTTAAATATAAAAAACAATCATGTTAAACAATCGTGTTATTTTCAGTCTATTTAAGAATATTGAATTTGGGTGTTTCATTCAGTTGTATGAACATTGAATAGTCCACACAGAGCCACGACCTCAGTGCCATGATTCAACAATTGTTATATACTGAAGCACTACATAACAAATGTGTTTTTATTTTATACTGTAAATGTTTGTGATATTGCAGGTACCTTGGCTGCTTGCCGTTCTGCCACTAAGCATTTTGCTCTGTGGAATAAGGCCTGCTGTCTCTGACACCTGTGATGGCTCCAGTGGATTTTCTGGTATACCTGGCATCCCTGGATCTCACGGTGCCAATGGAAAGGATGGACTGAGAGGAGAAAAAGGAGATCCAGGTTAAATTGAATAAATATTACACACATTATTGGAAATTTTCTAAAAATATATATATAGAAATTGAATGAACGTTTGTATACTGTTTGCTGGTTAAACTATATTTATTTGTGTACAGGTGAAGACACCAAGCCAGTGAAAGGAGATAAGGGTGAGAGGGGCATTCCGGGACGTCCTGGCAGAAATGGACCAGCAGGATTTGAAGGGATTCCTGGTCTGAATGGACCGCGTGGTCCAAAAGGAGAGAAAAGTGCAGTTCAAGAGATCCCCAAAGAAAAGCGCTCATTTTTCTCATATAAAATCAGTCCAGGTGATAGAAAAACTATACTTCAGAACAGAATAGTTGAATTTGATAGTTCCTTTTCTCCTGGAAAAGATGACACATTGAGCCGAGGTATATACAGAGCCAAAGTGTCAGGTTTGTACTACTTTGTGTATCATTTGTCAGCATCACAGACAGCATGCATTTGCATCAAGAAGCAATATGACACAGTACTGAACTTATGTGACACCGCTCAAGGCGTTCTGGTAACCGCAGGCTCTTTGGTGCTAGAACTAAAGCAAGGGGAGATTGTGGGGGTATACGGCTGTTTCAGGAACAGCAATATCATCAGTAAAGATTCAGACAGCACGTTCACAGGGTTCCTCCTTTTTCCAGTATAAAATTTAGCTAAAGATCTTCTGCACATGTCTCATATGATTTACAACAATTAATGTGTAATTTTATAGCTTTAAACTTCTTTATCCTCCCATGTATTTTTACTAATGCTAAAAGCTATGGCATGACAAAGCCATATGCCAAATGTCCTCACAACGTCACCATGATTTTGATTGATGTCTGTGTATAATTTGGTATGTTCTCCCATTGTACTGTTAAAACAATAAACTACAATTTTATTTACTGAATAATTTCTCAATTTCATAGTGTGTTCCCAGTGTTGCACACTATTGCTTCCCATTTCTAAGGCTGCAAGATTTGTGTGGTAAAGGTCACGGGGGTTGGGCCCTGTTGTTCTGAGACAAAGATATAACGTCATAAACACATTTTATGGGTCTTACTTTGTGCACAGAGGCATATCCATTCTGAAACAATAATCTGAATTAAAAATGTTCACTCTAAAACCGCTGAACCCCCTAAATTTGTAAAAAATTAACATCATTAATATCATTTACTAAAACAAATAAACAGAACTTTATTTTCAGTAATCGGTTTGAGGGTTCACATCATTTAGATCATATGCTGTTATATAAATTGACCATGTGGAGCAGAGAGAACATGATGTTCTGCCTCCCACAGTTCAGATCAAGCACTTAAATCACTGTGAGACGGATTGTTCTTAAGCTCTTAAAAGAATAGACCAGCCATGGCAACTGGCATCAACTAAAGGCTCACAGTCAAATTCTCAGCAAACCTGTTATGGAATGAAAGTCGCTCACAGAAATAAACTACACATCACTGATTCTGACAAAACTTCAACAAGACCTTGGACATTGTCAGGATTATAGAGATCTTAGGATTTGCAAAAAAAAAAAAATCATAATACAGGTAAGGACAACTTTTAAAAAGGTTTGCAGAAGCCTCCTGTTCAAGAAAATGTGGCAATGCGGCTAAATTAATATGATATAAATAAATACACGTCCCAAACCTCTGGCTTAAAGATTGGATTGTAAAGAAAAATACTTTAGATAAATGCTCTCTGTATCTTAATATTTAAAATTTGTAATTAGCTTTAGATAAAAGTGCTTATAATAGCACATGCTGTTTTAATTTAATTCAATTTTTTTTG
This sequence comes from Corydoras maculifer, assembly GCA_019802435.1. Classification (NCBI taxonomy): domain Eukaryota; kingdom Metazoa; phylum Chordata; class Actinopteri; order Siluriformes; family Callichthyidae; genus Corydoras; species Corydoras maculifer. The sequence continues at coordinate 2,343,316 of JAFMOD010000766.1, forward strand.
CAGAAAACATGACTACAAAGAAACATTCCTCTTCAAAACCATTTCGTCTGCCTCCGTTCAGCAGCCGTGAGATTGGACATGGTCTGTCGCACCACCGGATCAGTCCAAGGTCCAAACCTCCTCAAAATTTACTAGGAGAACTTCCCGCTATTGCAGGTAGAACACTGAACATTCTTGTTGTAATGGCACTCAGAGAAGGATGTGGTTCTTTTTTTTGGGTTGGATCCTCTCAATGAGTTTGAGCTTTTGCTTTCCACTGTCACTTTTGGCATGAACCGGTGGGGATTTGAGGTCGAACTGTTTTGTAATATCAATCATCACAATTACTTTATGAACAAATAAACTGATGTGTAAATACTTGAATAAATAATGAACCTATCAAACCTAAACAAAGTCTATATTGTATGGTTATTCTGAATAAGTCTTACATTTACCTTTACATTTAGTCATTTGGCAGACGCTTTTATCCAAAGCGACTTACAAATGAGAACACCACAAGTCACTTTCTGATCATCTGATGACGATTTACATAAGTTACCGAGTAATTCTGCAACAAATGCCAAGTTAGTAATCCAATATGTCACGTGACTTATGTTATAGTGTAACAGTATTTATTGCTGTCGAGATATTGCACCTCTCACTTAGGGAATCGCTCAATTAAATTGTAATTTAATGCCATCTGGTGGTAAAGTTCTGTAACTACATTCTCTCTTACCTTTGCATATGACTCTTTACAGTCTTGTCATTCCTGGCTGTTTAGAGTAAGGTTTTAATTTTTTTTTTTTTTTTGCGAGTCAAGACCTATTTTCATTTAATTTTTGATCATGTTTTCCTCTCTAAATGTTTTATAAAAATGTGTAATACTTTTCTTTTCAGGTTTATTGCTGTATCCAGATAAACGGGAAAAAATGGTTACAACATCAGAAATAGAATTCAGTCCTAAACCTTACACCAGGACAGAGCCGAAGAAAATTCTGCAGTGCAGTTTGATTCTGGAGGGTGAGAATCCGTCCAATAATCCTAATATGCGCATAATACGTAAACAATTCATATTTTATTTGCGATTAAAAGACTAAATATCCTTAATATTTACTGAAGGGGAAAGAAGCTTCATCACTACCAACCAAGAGACTTACCGGTCAGGGTTGGGAGCCACATGTCTGCTAACGAGGAGAAGAAATGGCTTCAAACACGAACCAAACATTTACCAAACCAACTACCAGCAGAACTTTCGTCCACAGGGCATTTACACCCGGAGAATACAATCTCTTCCATGTCCTGATAATCTGGTCATTAATCCAGCTCTTAGGTAAAATGCTGACTCAAATTTACTAAGATCTTTTTTTCACATTAACAATATAGAGTGAGCTATTTAACAACGAAACAGTGTATAAAGTGTAATAAGTGTGTTAAACCGCCAGATGTCGCCAAAGTAACACATTTTTAAAACTTAAATGAGTTCATTTTATCAAATTGATTATTTAAACGGCAACTTCTTACTAAACAAAGAATAAAAAGAATATTATAGTGAAATTATTAATAATTACATGTATCGTGCTTTACTGTGTAACGGCGTTTGGAACCGCTGAGCGAAGGTTTAATGCCATCTAGTGTAAAAGTGATGCAATTACATTGTCTTACAACGTGAGACTTTTATATTTCTTTTTTTTGTCTGCTGCAGGGCTGACTTCAGAACTGTTCAAATGGAGACCTATCCCGGCTGGGACATTTCTTTATACTCTCGTCCTTTTCCTGTCCGACTGAAGGAGCAACTCTCGCTTAATGAGGACCTAATTCACCCGGGTTTTACAGCCAGCAAGGTATTTTATTCTACTGTCCAAAACTGCTCACACAGCACCTGTAATCCGTTTAAACAGTGTAAATGTTATTTTTCTTTCCTGCTGTTTATCTTTAGGCCTCCAGCTTCATCTCTTCAGTGAAAGGTCGATGATGATCTGCAAACATCCAAGCAACAGAACTGAGGACTGCAGTGTTTGTCTTTTATACACTTCTGTAACCTGAACCAATACTCTATATTTAATGGTGCATAAATATATTAAAATAAAAGGTCGTTTGCATTAGAGTCATTTAAACTTAAGGTTTTAAACTTCTGGTGATCCAAATCATTGACCAAAAAAATGCACCTCAGAGATCTGAGCCACTGTTTGCTCATGACACTAAAAATGATTCCAAACTCAACTAACACATATCTGAGGAATAATAAACACAAGGTCCATCTATGTGATAAGTGGAGGTAATCGATAATGGAGCAAGAAGGGGGCGTGTCCTAACTTAAAATTGGTATTGTATAATTTTTTACATCTATGACGTCAAGTTTGCCTTCACTATAGTTTGAGCACAATGAAATGAAATAATAAAAATACCCAAGAAAGTTTCGTAAAAAAGTGTAAAAACAATGATGTATTAAAAATATTTATTTACTTTTATTATTTAGTTACAGATAAAAAATCACAGAACACCTTTTTAAACTCTTTACAAAACATAACATTTAATAAATCAGTTTTTTCACATACAACCACTAAAACACACACAACTCTGAACTGTATTATCTTTATCTTATTTGGTCGATGGTCTGAAGAACACAAATGACATCCGGGTCACACACTGTCTTTAAGTGTTCAGCTGCTGTAATTCCGATACACTGAGCAGGTATGGATATTTCAGAATGCTGGTGAGTCTACATGTCCTCCACACTCCACTTGTAAGCTTCCTCCTGAACAGCTTTCTTCTCTGCGATCCTGCTGAATTGTTTCTGCTCAAAACCGTTCGATCTAAACATCAGGAACATGAACAGACATTGTGTTAGCCTTTTATCATAACCAGAGTAACAATGTTTTACATTTACACACCATCACGGAGCTCGACACATACAAACTACTAAATTACTTTTAGGCGTGACAGTTTTACAACTTTTTAGTCATATAAAAAATATATATTAAAACAACGTAAACTTGTAGGTAGCTTTTAAATGATCTTCAATAAAATTTTAATGAACATTTTAATACCTGTCCACGCCATCCCAGCGATACCCAGGAATGATGTTGAATCGATTTGGGGGTGGAGGTGGGCCTGTATAGCGAGGTCTCTCTAAAATAATAACGATAAAAATAATATCATCAATATTAATAGAGAGGTCATAAATAGTACACATTCAAAACTATATGGTTAAACTTCTGTATTATTATTATTTTTAAATACTTAAAGATTATTACATTTATCTTTGAATAAATTCTAAACTTTACTTATGATGTCTCACCTTTAATTCCTTTGGTTTTTGCAGTCTTCTCCTTCTTCTTGCGTAGCAGAGCAGCCATGGGATCCCCATCCCGTTCCTGTTCTCTCAGCATCCGGTCCAGATCTTCATCATCGATGTGACGAGCCAGTGGCTTCTGAGCCTCTTTGATGGCATCAGCTATGTTCTGTTCCTGCATCTTACTCTGTGTCAATCTGAAAATGTATTATAATTTAAAACAGTTTTTAATCCGTTATACAGTTACTTACAAATGCAGCACCACGTAATTTTAATGATGATATAATCAACAATAAATCATTTCTCAAGTGGTGGATGATTCTCTGCTTTGCCATGTAAGGAGGAACATTTTCTTACTTCTTACAAATTTTTTAAATGTTATTTCAACTTTCTTAATTCCTCTGAGGGAATCCTCCCAAAGAGATCAATAAAGTTCTATTTTATCTTAATTTTCTGACCAACATAATATTCAGATTTTATTTTATTTATCAGTCATTAAAACTCACCCTTTGCCCCACTGTGCGTATTTCTCATCCTTTTCTGCCTTCTCTTCTGCTTTTCTGCTTTGCTCAATGCGCTCTGACTCCAGGTCTCGTTTCTTTCCTTTCTTATCTCTAAAAATGGTCTCTGCATAACGCGACTCCTCTGTGGGAAGTTCCAAAACCATGTATTACATACAAAATCCCAAAATACAGAACAATGCTCAAAATATTTCTTTTTCAAATGATTAAAACCTTCTAGAGGCCTGTTGCGTTTTTCTCTTCTGCGGATTTCCTCCTGTTCTTTCTGGAGGATTTCAGAGGACACCAGACCAGCAGCTCCACCTGATAACATTCGAGGACCCTGAAAGTAAAAACAACAAATCACTGGTTAATAATTGCTGCTTCATGAGAAACATTGAAACAAGACATTTACCAGTACACTGGTAACCCCAAAAAACTGTTGACTCATTCTGGATCCAACACCTGTTCTGTACGAGCATTAAAGAGCTTACTGGCTGTGGCTGAGTAGTGGGGGAACGTGTGCGACGTGGTGGTGAGAGATCCGAGTCAGACTCCTGCTTAATCTGATGCTTCTTTCTAGGTGGAGAGAGGTCAGAATCCGAGCCTCTTCTCCCCTGTGTGTGTTTCCTTGGAGGAGAAAGATCAGAGTCGGAGTTGTGCCTGGTGTTTGGCCGTCGTCGAGGAGGCGAAAGGTCTGGCACACGACCAGATGAAGATTTCAATTTTGCTTTCTGTGGTGAATCTGTGAAAAGATTTACAGTGATGTTATAAAACTGCTTTAAATTAAATGAATCAGATATAAAATTTATAAAAACATTTTAAAAAATACCTTTTCGACAGTGTTTAGAACGTACACTTGTGTTTTGTTTTGAAGGAGATGGTGATGAGGAATCCAGTCGCCTGCGTTTAATATCTGTTTCGTGTCTTGGGGATAAACGATCTGAAGAATTTTTAAAGGCATTCCTTTGGGGCGACAAGTCAGGAGAATCATTGCGAAGCTTTCTCGTAGGTGAAAGATCTGGGGAGTCGTGGCGAAGCTTTCTCTTAGGTGAAAGATCTGGGGAGTCGTGGCGAAGCTTTCTCTTAGGTGAAAGATCTGGGGAGTCGTGGCGAAGCTTTCTCTTAGGTGAAAGATCTGGGGAGTCGTGGCGAAGCTTTCTCTTAGGTGAAAGATCGGGGGAGTCGTGGCGAAGCTTTCTCTTAGGTGAAAGATCGGGGGAGTCATGGCGATTTCTCTGTAATGGTGAACACTCAGGCGAATCATGCCGGGTTTTTCTATTTTCTTTAATGCTGCCACTAAAATAAGCAGGAGTCATAAAGAGATACAGATGAAACACAGTACTTTTAATTGAACACATAAATAATAAGAGATTCAGTGTAAATACCTCTCAGTAGTCTGTGAAGTTTGAGTGTCTTCATCATTTGTGGCTACAAAAACAGATATAAAAGCATAAATCATGTCAGAACTGCTAACTTTGTTATGAAGGCGTTCCACTACACAATAGTAGATAAATCTCACCTCCAAGAATTTTCCACTTGTTACTAGATCTGAAAACTTCTAGCTGTTTGACCTCATCCGGACGCTCATCTATTATTGCTGCAACCTGACGAAGGGAAATATAAACACAGATGTGTTGCTTATCATTTCATCATACACTTATAACAACAAAAAAATCAAATTGTTATATAGATTGTAGCGATCAGGTACAAAAATACCAGTTTTACTTTAATAGCTTTAGCAAAAAATCTGGGCATGAAAAATTACCACAGGTTCCTCGTCATCCTCTTCATTGTTGTTCTCCTTCTCCTCTTTGTCCACAGCCAGTTCTCGCCAATCAATATCGTCATCCACAATCTTCATCCTGCAAAGATTAAAATGATTACGTTTTTTTGTTGCCCTTTATTTATTTAAATTTAGCTCTTTAATCACGTATAGAGAAGTAGTTCCAGTGATGTTAATGGTAAATCATATAACATTAAACTAACTTACATTACATTAAATAAAAAGATATAACTGTGTAACTTCGGTGTGGAATTCCAAGTGGTTTAAACAAAGCCTGACCATCATTTAAAACAACTACCAAGATGACTGTGCATCAGACCATCTGACCTCATGAATGTTTTTATGACTGACAAGAGAGAAGTTACAAAATCAGATTCGTGTGGAAATAGGATGTCAACCAAGTGGATTTATGTCTGATTGTCAGGTTCTCCTTTCACCTTTATTTGCATTAATGGACTCAATATTCATTCATTATCTTCCGCTTCATCCTATATCAGGGTCGCGGGGGGGTTCCCCATGCCCATCCAGGGGAGAACGTTTCGGGCGCTGGGCAGATACACCCAGGACAGGGCGCCAATCCATCGCTGGGCACACACTCACTCACTCAACACACTCTATATGGGGCAATTTGGAGAATTTGGGGAACTTAATTGACTTGATCCATGTTTTTGGAATGTGGGAGGAAACCGGAGAACCCAGAGGAAACCCACGCGGACATCGGGAGAACATGGAAACTCCACCCAGATGGGGATTCGAACCGGGAATCCCTAGTGCTAAGAGGAGAACATGCCAAACCACTAAGCCACCGTGCCGCCCGGACTCAATATTATTTTTTCTAAATTTTCACAAATCCCTGCAAGTCCACTGCAAACGTCCAGAATTGAGCCGAGTCTCGATGTTCAGAACAACTCACAAACAAACTTTATTACACCCCAGTTCTGTTATCACATGTTAAAATATGTACCATTATACATTTTTAAATGCTGCTATATTTATATCCATTCTATTCTATACTACTTTTATATATAGTGTATATATATATATATAATTATATATATTCTCAAATTTATTTTTATATACTGTATATACATATATTTATATATTATATTTATAGTTAAATATTCTATATTTGTCGTGGTATATTATATATATTATATATTCATATTGGTATACTAAATTATATTTCACATAGCGATATGTGTAATTTTCTCTATCAAAATTTTAATGTAAATTGAAATAACAGTGTAATCGTGGTCCGTGACCCATAATTTCGTTACTATCTCGTGTAACAATGTGATATAAATGATAATAACATTTTCTTGAATCTGGAATCTAACAGTATTCCGTTATGGCGGTGAAAACATTTGCATTTTCTTTTCGATGCTTTGGCTCCTGAATAGATCGTGTATAATATGTTTAGAGTGTAAATGTGTTTTAATGGAGTTTATTGAACTGAGCCTCAGGCTCACTGCTCGCAAACTGTTCAACATAAAAAACCAGTGGGTGGAAAGCGTTTTACCCTCTGCCGCTGGCTTTCTGTCGCTTTTTCTTGACTTTCTTCTCTTTGGACTTCTTTCCATCGCCGTCGTTCGACAAATAACGTTTTAAATAATCAGCTTTTGAAATAACAGCCGCTGCACTCAGGCTTTGCGAAGCAGCCATTTTGTTTATCAGTTACGTCACTAAACGGAGACCGCAGAGGCACAAAAGGACGAAACGAAACTCTTTCTCTTGTGTAATTTGTATAAATCTTAGCAATAATTACCATCGTGAAACGTGTTTACAGTGCAAAAATGTTTCGCCCAAACTATATTTTGCACATTTCAGCAAATGATATTGTAAAGTAATAATCCAAGTGCTTCTATGTAAACGTTTCAAAGTCCAATTTAAATAATACTTTGTTAAAAGTCAACATTGTAATTATTACGCTGTTATACACTTGTTATTAAATAACTGTAGATTTTTTAAATAATGTATTCATTTTTTCATTATCTTCCGCTTTATCCTATATTAGGGTCGGGGGGGGGGGCCCCCCCCCCCCCCCCCCCCCCCCCCCCCCCCCCCCCCCCCCCCCCCCCCCCCCCCCCCCCCCCCCCCCCCCCCCCCCCCCCCCCCCCCCCCCCCCCCCCAACCACTAAGCCACCGTGCCGCCATGTCGTATTTGTAAATAAATAAATAAATTAATATATGTATTCACGAGTCTCTTGTTGAATTTATGTGTAACTGCCTATATGAGAAGTTTATATCTCAATTGGTTTAAAGTTTGTAAATTGTAGAAAAATGTATAAAACAAAATCTTCTGTTCTTTTAAGAACATTGACAAAGTTAATTACCACGGTTTAATGGTATATGTTAACATATTTTAGGTTGACTCCCTGTAGTCAAATAATTTGATGGATATATTATTGGTATCACTGCTATTATGAATCAAATAGATTAAGCCACATGAAAATTAGTCAGATATTAACACCACACCCTCCATCTCCCACATTCAGGTAAAATTAAAGTGAAACTGACTGAGTATATTTTTATTTTCACAAACCTAAAAAACCTAAACAAATATGTTTATATATCCAACTAAGTAACTGAGTTACACAATGTCCATGTGTATATGTGATATGATCGATGCAAATTTTGTTCTTGACATTATGACATTGGACTGTACATCAGAATCAGAATCAGGTTTATTTGTCACATACTTAGATATACATGGTTGCTCCTCCTCCGTGTCTTGGATAAATTGCATCAATAACCTGGATACGACATGGATCCCACACACAGTCTTCTTCCAGACCACTTGGAACCATGCCGCAGCCAGGGGGGCACCAAGCAGTGTCATAGCCTTTTTGATGCCAGGTTTTCTGCATTGGGTGACCTTGATAATCAATTTTCTTCACTCTCCCAACATCGACTCTAACACGGATCACCACTCTTTGATTATCAGGTAGATTCAATGGATACCTGCTGGCTTTTTCAAGATCTCGACTGAGGTAGACACCAGGACCCAGCATGCCACCTTTAGATGGTCTAAAACCAGTACGCATGATCTGCGCAGCTGCTTGTGCAGAGGTACCATGATACATCCGGTATACTCTTCCATCCGCTGGTGCTGAGTAACTCTCAAGACAGGGTGGACCTCTTGGACCTAGATCATTTTCAGCCCACATGATGTCTATAGACGTATATTTTAATTGCTGAAACTGTAAAAATTTTTAAGTAAATTATTTTAAAACTCAGAAACACTTTTTATTTAAACATTCAAAAATGTTCTCCTATTTGTAAGTCACTTTGTATTTAAGCGTCTGCTAAATGATTACATTTTACCTTTTATTAAACAGTATTTAACAAAATTAAAACTAAATTAAACTTTTAAAAATGCAGCACAAACATATATCTAACAAACAGTACTGCAGTTAGACTTACAAGTATTTATAATAAATGTAGTAACTGTACTGTAATTGTGCTATAACACAATAATAAGTACTGTTATTTGTACAGATTTGTAGAATTATATAAACTATAGAACATGCAAGAGAGTAAAGCAACTGTTGCTTACCTCTGTAATGACACGGCTGATACAGCACAAGATTTGACTTATGACGGAAATAACGCATTTATTATGTTATGAAAACAGGAAGTGTTTTCATAACAGGCGTAGAGTTTAATGATGCGTTAATGTGCCACACCTGGCAGGCCATTTCTGACGAAGTGAAACTATCTTTTTGAAAAGAAATTAAACCAACCAAGGGTTCATAGTTTTACAAACTGAGCCTAAACATTATTTTCTCTTTTGCAGCATAGTAATTTTTTATTACCTTTAAAACCTTTTTTTTTTTAAAATATAATTAAATAAGGCCTTTGGCTTTCTGTACCTTTCAGTATCTTAATGACACCCTAAATTTCTGGACCACATTATCTAACATATAACACAGTCCATGGTTTACTCCCCACCCCCACAAGCCACAAGATAAAGAAACTAAACTAAAAATAAGTGTACAGTACACAGTATTACAAAAATATATAAATTTTAAGTATAAGCAATGCAAACATTCAGCAATTTGGGTAGCTGATATTTTAGCATTTTTTTTAAATAATCAAGTTCAAGTTCAAATTATTAATTTATATAGCGCTTTTTACAACAGTTCATTGACACAAAGCAGCTTTACGAATAATAGTTTTTGTCTTCATTTTTATGTTTAAATATTTTATTAAATTAAAATCATTTAAAACTGTAAAGTATGAGATCAAAAAAAGTATCCAGTAGTAACAATAAAGAAATTGCAACAAACTGTTGCTGTACAAAAAAATCATTCTTTTATTAAATATTAGAGTTGTTATATTTGTTTTTGATTATATATGTAGCCTAATTATAATCACCTTTATAATACTATATATATATATATATATATATATATATATATATATATATATATATATATATATATATGTGTGTATATATATATATATATATATATATATATATATATATATATATATATATATATATATATATATATATATATATATATATCTGCCCAGCGCCCGAGACGTTCTTCCCTGGATGGGCATGGGGAACCCCACTGCGACCCTAATAGACTTGAAAATAATATTTCAAGTTTAGATTAAAATTGTTCGACAACCACATTGACAAATCTAGAAAAAGTTTAGGTTTCTATTCACAAATAGGTTAATCAAGTATTGCAGCTGTACGAATTCAACAGCACTTTTATTTATTATTATTATTATTATAATTATAATAATAATAATAATAATAATTATTATTATTATTAGATTTTGTTTTTCACAGATCTTTTAAGAGCTCAAATCCAGAAACTTGTTTTTCCATTTTATTTCATTTAATATTTTTCTATTCACTAATAAAACAGGGGTCTGGTTGAAAACTATTACATAATTAGAAAAGATGGTTTCATTTCTTTTCAAAAAGATAGTTTCACTTCGTCAGAAATAGCCTGCCAGGTGTGGCACATTAAGTGTAAAACTATTTAGGTAGCAAAGTACATTAAAGCCTAATTTAAAACCACAAAAGACCTTACATTTAGAGCTTATGGTTCATTTAATTTTTTTGCATTTAACATTACAAAAATAATTTATAGGACTTTACCATTCGGCATTCTTTCAGAATTAAGATGTCAGTTAAAAGGAAATCAAAGTATAGTGATAATTTTATACCATGTCATTTTATAATTTTACTGGATTGCCCATCTTTGTCTCAAAGTGTTTTGTGTTATTACAATACAATCAGAAACATGCTGAGCAAGATGTTAGGATGGTAGCCTGTTTTTTTTGGCCAAATTATTAAAATATAAGTATAAATAAGTACAGTTCAAACAATTCTTTTTTTTTTTTTTAACATTTTAAAATTTATAAAGGTTAAAGTCAAAAGAGGGACCAAACGAGAAGCTGATGCTTCTATAAAAGATCATGAATTCAAATTATCTACATTTACAGGAACACAAGAACAAACATTTCCTGTAAATTTAACAAAGTGAAAGCACATTATGAAAGCACAAAATGAAAGCACAATACATGCTTTTATTGCATTATAACCATACCTGGAAACTTTTGGTTTAATTCCAAACTTGCTTACTCAGACTGCAGCTGTCATACAAAAGATGAGCAACATTTTTATTTATTCTTCCGCTTTATCCTATATTAGGGTCGCGGTGGAGCTTCCCATGCCCATCCAGGGGAGAACGTTTCGGGTGCTGGGCAGATACACCCAGGACAGGGCGCCTATCTATCGCTGGGCAACAATATTATTTTCTGATTATTTCACATACTATAATTTATTTTTTTGATTTTTAGAAGTATTGCAGTCACTTTTTATTAAACCTATGGAGTAGAGTAATTAATGCCTAGTAATAAAAAATATATTTCATAGTTGTAAAAACAGTTCTAAAAAGTCAAAAGAAAGTTTCAATTTAGCATGTTATTTTTTTTCATTTTTCCAAATTAGGTACTCAAGCACTAATAATCTATAAGAACTCATTATGATTTAATTTATTCTTTGCTTGCAGTGATTTGTAAATACTTTAATCAATACCAACATGTGGGCTGAAGATGATTTGGGACCACAAAATGCACCTTGGCTTCAGAGCTATACTTCACCTTCTAATGGAAAAAAATATTTGATGTATCATGGCACCTTCGCGTCAGCTGCAACCTAGATTCAAATCCAGGGTTTTAAACCATCCAGTAAAGGCATGCTGGGTCCTGCTGTCTATCTCAGTCGGGATCTTAATAAAGCCACCAGATATCCTTTGGATGAACGCGAGGATCAACGTGTGGTAATCAGAGTAATAGTGAACGTAGGAAAAGTGAAGAAAATTGATCGTCAAGGTCACCCACTGCAGGAAACCTGGCATAGTCATGGGTACGACACTGCTTGGTGCCCCCCTAACTGTGGCATGGTTCCAAGCGGTCTGGAAGAAGATTGTGTTTGGGATCCAAAACGTATAAAGGTTATTGATGTTATCCGTCCAAAAATTAAACAAGCGGAAGAAAGTGATACTTATTGCAATCTTCTTTGATTAAGTGACATTTTTTGAAGATAAATTCTGCTGGAACACCCTGATTAACACTGAAAATGTTCTGCTATTTGCTAAATGAATTTGTTTTTTCTTTCTGGCTGTGAAATTAAGGAACAGACACACTCTGTATGGGGCAATTTGGATAATTCAATTAACTTGATCCATGTTTTTGGACTGTGGGAGGAAACCGGAGAACCTGGAGGAAACCCACGCAGACACGGGGAGCACATGGAAACTCACCCAGATTGGGTAATCCCTAGCGCTGAGAGGCGAACGTGCTAACCAGAAAGCCATCATGCTGCCCTGTTTAAGAATATATTTATAAAAATCTTTAGATCTAAATATGTTCAATTATATTTGCTGATAAGCAATAGGGTCTCAAAATCAGGATTATCATGATTTACTTTTGTACCTGAACAATTCGGTTGCTTTAAGCATCACCCCAAATTTTGTTAGTGATTCAGTTAACTTGAGAAAAAAAAGTGTTCATGTTAATTGATCCTTTAACTGGCTGGTTTAAGTGGATAAATTATAATTTTTTTGTACAGTCATGGGTTTTCATGAAAGGGCATATGGTGCTCTTACAGGTCCAACACTTTACAATGTGTTTCTGTTCAGTTGGCATCCCACAGGCTTTGCAGAGATTCTCAGTTGGACCTTTTGCTGCATCTTCTTCCTCGTTTGCCTTCTGCTTTATAAGATTCTCCAAACTTGTCTTGATGCTAGAATCTGTACAGTGTGCAATACCCACCACAGTGAGCCGCTTTGGGTCCCAAACACAGTCTTCCTCCATGCCCACGACTGTTGCTGGCAGCCAGGCTGTGTCATATCCCTGCTGGTGCCATGAAGTCTGTAGCTGTGCGCACTGATGGTCAATTCTCTTCACCTTGCCAACTCGTACTCTGAGCTTCAGCACTACTCTGTCATTGGAGGGACACCCATACGGGTAGCTCATAGCTTTATTAATGTCCCTGCTACAGTAGACTCCAGGTCCCAAAGTTCCTCCTACTGAAGGCTTAAATCCTGAAGAAATGATAGTTTGAGCACAACTCTTGTGTGTCCCATGGTACATGGTGTAGCCGTGACTCGATTTGGGGGCCTGGCCTGGAAGCAACTGCTTTGTTTTTTCAGTGCAGGCCCCCCATCCACTGAACACGATTGGCATTCTGGAGGTAAATAATATCCTGAATGTGAAAAGAAATGAGTTAACTGATGTACATGAAATACAGGCTTAAAGGATTGTATTCACATTTGTTCCCATAGTAATTAAATATCTAATTCATAAATAAAATAAAACTAAACTATCCACTGAAATTTGGTATGATGACAAATAACTTTTTATTAAGTTTTCTTAATAAGTTTGCTTTTATTAGGGATGTTGGGCACAATCTTGTACAATGTTACAATGTAAATATGTTTCTGCCAGGGACTTAAAAACCTTCCAGAGTGTTTTCTAGTATTGACAGCTTGATAAAAAATTAATAAGTTAATGTAAAAACTAGTTTATAAAACTATCATTTATAAAGATTTATTCATTTACTAAATGCAAAGTTACATATAATGGTACATTAAACATTAGAGAAAAATGTTTAATACAGTCAATAAAACTTTAAAAATCTGTAATTTTAGGGCAGATGAAATATCTGCCCTAAAATAGCATCAAGCCTTGTCTTTGGAAATAAAAAAAAATCACAACCTAATGGACAAACATTAGCCCTTAAGGTACAAGAGGGGGAACTCTTCAGGGGAAACTTTTAATGTTCTTAAGAAAGTGATGTCCTTAGCATTATCTCTACACTTACTGTCATAACCTGAATTAGAAAACTTTTATGGTGAAGAAAACTTCTAATATTAAACCAAACTACCCTGGCATTACTAGCAGTGTGACTGACTGTAAATGACGCCATGTCAGCTTCCTGTGCAGTTCGTGGTGAGCTATGACTACTTGCTTCCCAGATACAGCTTTTGCTTAAATATCCCTTACCGAAATCTTTTTCAACAAGCACTGCAAAGTCAATAAAATCTATAAGACAAATAAAATGAACAACACTTCAACACAAATAAAGTACAATTTTAAAATAAATACCACATTTCAGTCAGTTGAGCTGATAGAAAGCTAAAGATTACAAAGATTATTGTAAAAGTAACCCACCTCAATTTGCTTTGAAATCTCTCTCTCTCTCTCTCTCTCTCTCTCTCTCTCTCTCTTTGGTTATAATCACTTTCATTTTCGTTTTACATGTGTGAGCGCAAGAGCCAGTGGGACTAGTTATTAATGTAGCAAAACAAACAACAGGATATAATTTCAGTAGTAATAATTCTAGTAGTAAGTAACACATTGATGTTTATTATAATTAATAAAACCTAGATGCAGAATGTATTGAATGTGAAATGTGAAAACAGCAGTGGTTTTACTGTTCAGTACATAATACAATGTATTATTATACAGGAAAATGGAAAATAAGGGTAAGTAAAGATTTATTCATTAAATATGATTTTAAGTCACATTTGCAAAGGCTTAAAGGTTTACACCATTTTCTAAACACAAATACTGTATTTGTTCCATTTCTGTCTAATAATAAAATAAGTGAACCAAATTTTTGCACAGCAAAAGTCACTTTTCCTGTGACTTAATATGATATCAAAATTCAACAAACACAAATGACAAATAGAGGATGTTTAGACAACATTTTAAACTTTAGGCAAGCTTTATAATATCTGCAACCAATAATATTCTATATTAAGTATGAGTTGGTGGGTTTCGCTTAGTTCGCAGTACCTTTAAAAACATCCTAGTTAGTACTCTGGACATAATATAATAACCCTTATAGACATGAATGCTCATATGTGCATGGTGCTCGGCAATGGACTGGCTTCTCTTTGTCTTTTCATTGCACCCAGAACTCTTGGATTAACCACCATCAACTTGAATTGGATAATGAATTAAAGAAAGTAAATAAATCAAAAAGTAAAAACATTTTTAGTGTTGTTAGTATAATTATTTTTATTTTGATGGTCAGGAGTAACAATTCCAGTTGTCATCTGTAACATCTGTAACCCAACATTAAATGTTACTTTTATTTTGCAACCTTAAGGATGTTAATGTCTAATGTGCTTAATAAAGTAATAAACATGACAATAGATACCATCACAGAGGCAGCAGTTGACTCTTACTGTACAGTAAAGCATATACAGCCCGATTAGGCAGCAAGTCTAAAATATTTCTTAAGAAATCAAATATGGCTTTTAATTTCCATCGCTGGATCAGAGCATCCCTGAATACTGAATACTCAGCACTGACTGAATAGTGCTGAGTAAAAGCAGCAAACTCAGCAGATATGGATACCCCGAGACAAACAGACTGATAGCTGAACATGGCTGCAGGACATCTGGAAGACAAAAGATGGGAAATGCAATTTGTTCTAACAATTGTTAATTGTTGTAAAATTGTTGCATTCAGTAGAATAATAATTACCTAATTTGCCCTATATAGGGAGTAACTTACCTACATTAATGAAAACTTTTTCATTCTTCAGAGTGACTTTACACATAAATGTTGTGTTCTCTTTAAGGGTGAAGTGCAGCATGGTCAATTTAAATCCATATGGCTCTAGTTGTTCCACATATGTATTGTGCCGAAATTCATGCTCTGGCATCATCCCAGACCTGTTTGTGTTAATGATGATCTCTTTGCTGCCCTTAGACATGGAGAACTCATAATCGTTGTGGTAGGATGACTGGGGTCGCAGAGGACAGGTCACTCTCAGGTCATAATCCTCCTCTATGCAAACTGTCATTTCCTCTTCAACATCATCATTATCATTCTCATCATCATCATCATCATTATCGTCATCAGTTTCTTTATCCCCACCTAACACAGGGTTCATTAAAGCTGAAAGCACAATTGATAACATGATTTTAACTCTGTAAAGTGCACAGATTATATTCCAATTTGATTTAACTCAGTTGGAAGCACTGGTTACTGCCTCGTACCCAACAGAGAGATGCTCCATATGAGGAAGTTCACTGTCAGCTGCACAAATAAATGTAGAATATTAAGAAAAGAATAACTTCATAATCTATGCCATAAGTATATAAAGAACAAAGTATAATTTTAAAGTTTGATAGTAAACAGAGCAGTTCAGTATGAAATACAAATATCTGTATGAAATGTAAGAAGACTAAATGAAATATACTATATAATTTTTATTAGTATGAAAAATGTATAAAATAAATTATTGTTTGGAGTTTCCGGGTTCTCTGGTTTCCTCTCACAGTCCAAAAACATTGATCAAGTCAATTGAGTTCTCCAAATTGACCCATGTAGAGTGTGTCTGTGTGAGTGAGTGTGTGCCCAATGATAGATTGGCGCCCTGTCCTGGGACTATCTGCACAGCGCCCGAAACGTTCTCCCCTGAATGGGCATGGGGAACCCCACCACGACCCTAATAGAGGATAAAAGCAGAAGATAATGAATGAATGAATGTATGGAGTTTATTAACCTAACAGTTGGGCCTTTCATCAAGAATATTTTCCAATGATATTGTCAAAGGGGGGCAGGCAATTTAGTATGTGTATGTACCAGCATGTCTTTGGGTTGTAGAAGGAAACTAGATCTTCCGGATGGGAACTATACAGGCACAGGGAGGACATGCAGAATCCAGACTAAAAGGACTTTTGTCTACACTCTTAGGAAATGTCTATCCATCCATCAATCATCTCACCCACATATTTGTTTTGAGTATGAGCCTAATTGGTGTTTATAAAAAATAAAGCTTGTTTCTTACCTGTGTTTTCAACTTCATTTTTCAGTTGTCTGAATTCAAGGGCACTCCAAAAGTACAAAAACAGGGTTCCAGATTCACTTATTAGTTCCCCAGATGCCAGATCTCAGACCAGCATGGCCTTTTTGTCTCTGCAACACTGCAGCATCCCGCAGCCCACCCCCTTCACCCGCTCTGCAGATCTGCAGTGGGCCAAACCAACTCCCCGTAATAGGGGGACTTGTGATTATTTTGTTTATCCTGTTTAAATGTACTCTTATTATTATTATTATTACTTATTAGTATTATCAATATTAATATTAATAGTAGTTATTATATACTGTCAATAAAAGATAAAAAAATATATTTTTGTTTAAAATTTCAATAAGCCCAATGTGTCTGAAATGAAAATCTATCCTGTCCTTTTAACATTCATATTTTTTTATTTTCATCAGTTTTTATTACCTTCTGTAATTTCCATTGTATCCTCGTGTTCACACTGACCACTACTTTAAAACATCTTCACATCGTGGCCTTTAAAGCAGCGGCCACGCAACATCTGTTGACCTTCTACACCACCTGAGCCTGAAGTGACTGATCAGTCTGATGAACCGATTCTTTAACTATTTGAATCTTTGGTCACTTTTGATTTCACTCTTTCCTTTCTTTATGAATATTTGTTCTCGTTAGAATGAAGACATTTAACTTAGGACATTTGAAATTATTTGTATTATTTGTGCATTATTTAGGTGTGATTAAGGTTGGAATGGTAATAGTTATGGTTTGGTTCAGGATCTGTAAAATGAATGAAAGTGTGTGTGTGTGTGTGTGTGTGTGTGTGTGTGTGTGTGTGTGTGTGTGTGTGTGTGTGTGTGTGTGTGTGTGTTGCCAATAGCTCTAATCTGTGTTGTCTTCATTCATACATAATTCAAACTGTGCCGTCATACTGCCCACTGCTAGTTTTTGAATGTCACAATGACATTGTTTGCAATTATACACAAAGTACATTACATTTATACAGCATTTTTTAAGGAATAAAATAAATAAAATTGAGCTGCTGATCAGACATCACATGTAAACACACAACTTTGTGTTCTTCTTCAATAAGTTTTGTATTTTTCTTTAGTTTGTTTCAGAAGATAACGGTTTAAAAATGCTAACACTAATCACAGAATAAGAGCTACAGCTACAGAAACGGCTGTGTGTAATAACGCATAGTGACCACACGGGTGCAGTAACTGCTCTTCGTTAGAAAATGCAGCTCCGGGAATATCGAGTGTAAAGTAATTCTCTGATTAACGAAGCCCAGAGCAGTGATTCACACGCTGAGGCTGAAATAACACAGAAAGCTGATTCGTTTGATTTTCCTTAATACATTTAAATTCTGTTTTATGTGTAACTACTTAAATTGATTAAAGGACTCCTGTTTGAGAGCACCTATAAACACATCTCTATTGTTTTCCCTTCCTGCAATAACGACAAAGTGATAATTTTAGTAAGAGATATCCTATATTACCTTTATTTATTGCCACCTTTAAATAAATAAATAAATATTTAGTGATGTAGCAGATGCTTTTATCCAAAGGGACATGTTTTTGGACTGTGGGAGGAAACCAAAGAACCCGGAGGAAACCCACGCGGACACGGGGAGAACATGGAAACTCCACCCAGATGGGGATTCGAACCGGGAATCCCTAGTGCTGAGAGGCGAACGTGCTAACCTCTAAGCCACCGTGCCGCCCCCAAAATAACATAAAAGGCATAAAAGTTGAATAAATAGCTCCTTCCACTTTTGCAACCAAACGAGATACTGCCAAAAGGGCGAGATTAAAATAAGACCACGTCCTGGCCGCTAGACTTCCTTTCACACCAAACTTACAAACCAGGTCTTTGTGCTCCGGTGGGGTGGTGGTGGGGGGGGGGTTACAGTCATGTTGCAACCGAAAAGTGACGCCCAGTAAGGGATGCCACAAGCTTCAAATGGTTTAAATGGTGTTTGCATGTTGTATTATGTTACTGACATTATCACTCACTGGAACAAAGAGCACGCGCTCAGTGCACTAGGATGCAGTGCAGACAGAGGCGTCCAAACACTTTTGAACATCCAGTGCACTTTCCTCAGCGTCACGCAGGACCTCTGGCTGATCTCATTGGTTTAGAAAGACAGATTCCTGCGAGCATCCCTCATTCTTGTCCTAGTGCCCTGGACCTGGTTAATCCGGAGAGTCCCACGCGCAGCCGAACGGCGCACTCGCAGCGCGTGAACGTGGAGCCTTTGTGCGCGCGCCGCTCGCACGTTCCGCTCGCGCCACCGATTGATTCCCTCGCGCCGATAAATGGGAGCCCGGACTGTTTCCCTGCTCGCATCAGAACCCGCGGCTTGCTCCTAAACAGAGGGACTATGGTGATTTCGGCGCTGGCTCTGCTCGCCGTGCTCGCAGTCTCAGGTAAGAGAAGCCGCGCATTGTGCTGATGTTATCGCAACGCCGTCACAGAGCAAATACACGGCGTCCAGAGAAAAGAGCCTGCATCACAGAACACTGCAGAGAACGCGCTGAGACGCTCAGACTGCAGCTCTGAGGAACCATGCTGCTGCTGCTGCTGCTGCTGATGATGATGATGATGCTGTAGGTGCCAATAAGTTGCATCTCCCTGCATTTAAAGAGCAGCATGAACGCAAAATAACGACAAACAAGCAGCTCTGTCTCCAAACCCTAAACCCTGCAAACACTCAGCATTCCACACTGCAGCAGAGAAGTTCGTGAGATAGACACGGAGTATCAAAGAGGCATTACAACTTCACTGTAGATGACTTTTTACCTCATTTCCACACGTTTTCCTGTTTGCTCTGTTCATCTCTTCATCTTCATTCATTCATTATCTTCCGCTTTATCCTATTTTAGGGTTGCGGGGGGGGGGGACGTTTCGGGCGCTGGGCAGATACACCCAGGACAGGGCGCCAATCTATCGCTGGGCACACATTTACACACACAGACACGCACACAAACACACTCTATGGGGCAATTTGGAGAACTCAACTGACTTGATCCATGTTTTTGGACACGGGGAGAACATGGAAACTCCACTCAGAAGGGGGAACAGGGAATCCCTAGTGCTGAGAGGCGAACGTACTAACCACTAAGCCACCGTGCCGCCATAGTCCAAAATAATATGCAAAGGCACTTACATTTTTGAGACTTAATCCCCAAAAATATTGCTTATATTTTGTATCCCTCAAGTCTTAAACTCACTTATAATCAATATGCAAGGAGATGGGATGACATATGTTGAATATGAATTTGATAGAATGTTACTTTAATAGCGTAAACAATTTTGATTTTTATCTTTTTATTTTTTCTTCACTATACTGTCATACAGAGTCTCTGTCATTCTATATTTTAATCAACATTTAATCAAACAGGTAAACCGCAGCATGATGCTCCTGGGTTTGAGTTCTGGGTAGGATGGAAATGTGAAGTGTTCTCACTGTGCCTGAATGAATTTCCACCCAGAGTTTGGATTTTACCCCAGATAACAAGTATTTTTAAGTCAGTAGAATAAAAAGGTCTAGGGGTATGCACACGTGTTGGTCTGAACAGGAACGTTTTCCCCCTCTGTTTACTCAGTAACCACTGGGTATGGCTTCAGCACCTTCATGAACCTTTTATCAGTTTTAAAGAAACTTATACAACAGTCAATGCCATGTGTTAATATCATTAAGATTGATTGAGATATTGCACTTAATGTATTGCCTTTTAAAGTCACCAGTGTCATCAAAGAAATTCCGCTTACTATATTCTCCCAGGTGCAGTTAAACAACTACCAGTAGGGGGTCAGTGTTTTAGTAGTGAAAAACTAATTGAGAATCCCTAATGTGGTCCCCCTCTATCACACAAGGGCATTTTGTACAAAAGTATGTGGATGAACTAAAAATGCCGTCTTATTGCTCACACATGAACATTATACCATAATGTGCTTATGTATTAGACGGCAGTGCCACTCAATAATCATGTTTTGTGTTTCATATATATATATGCAGGTAACAAAATGAACTAAAAAGTTGAACTAATGCTTAATTAGATGTCATGTGTTCTATAAGCTTTTTATACTCAACCCAATTGTATATCAACTTACAGATCTTCAACTAATGAATTGATCTTGCAGACGTCATCAGTCCTGCATATGAGGTTCCCTAAAACCACAGCATTAGCCCTTAAACCATGAAATGCACTGAACCTTTTTAGAGTCATGGGGTCACAGTGAGACATCCACTTTAGGATGTTAGCATCATGCACAAAGCAGTGATACAAATAGCTTCAATCATTTGTGTCTATTTCTATAACATGCTATTGATTGTGTTTAGATTTTCCTGGCTGTAAGGTATTGATCTCTGTAAAAGCACTGGATATTTTGTTCCAGAAATCCTCATTTTCGAAAAAGTTTGTACATTGAAGAATGGAATTCCTGTACTGGTGGAGGAGCTATAACTGTGAAAATGTAGTAATGCAAAGCAGGTCTGCAGAAGACTCAGATTGTTGACAGCCTTTGGCCAGTGCCAGTACATTTTTGGTAATTCAATACAAGTTGAATAAATTATCCATTATTACAATCCAAATAGATATTTGCAGTGATGCCACACTGCCATTTCTAATCACACAGCTTCATAAGTAAACAAATAGATTCCCAAGGGAGCACACTTTCCCCTCATCTGAGTACATAAGCTCATTAATTTCTTTGTTTTGGAACATTTGCCGCTGAGCTTTATGCTTTCACTATTTGTATGCATCTCCTGCTTCCCACTCCTCTAAGATTACATTCCACACTCTCAGATCATACTAATGTGATCTAAAATAAGCAAGCATTCCACAATTCCCATGGGAATATTTGAGTCCCATGGGAGAAAAGGAAAACAGAAACTTAAGGATGCAGAACGACCTTGCTAGTTCTGGAGATTTATGCGTTGTCTTCATGATAGGATTTATTAATCTGCAACCTTAAAATACTTTGGTTGTGCTGAAGGTTCTATAGGTACATTTTATGAAACCTATGCAAATGACCTGGCATTGAAAAAGACTTAGTGACTGACCCTATAAAACTTTCACCATGAAACTCATCTCATTATCTTCCATTCAATCTTATACTAGGGACTAGGCTCACGGCGGGGGGGGGGAGGGGGTCTAGAGAAGAACCTTTCAGGATTCAAAACCTGGATCCACAGTGCTGAAGGGTGAATGAGCTAACCACCAAACCAACCTGCTGCCCACCATGAGACTAAAATGTGTACTTCCCATTAAGTTTAAAGACACTACTATTTGTCAGGTTACATAAATGTTAGTTTGCAGTATTATTACAGATTGATAGATGAATATGAATCTAAGCCCCTGTGAAATTATTATTGTAGCTGGAAGCTGATTTGTATAATTTTATGAATTATGCAACAGGTTCTGGGCTTAATCTCAGAGAGTAAAACCTCTTCACAGTTAGATGACAGCCTGCTAGATAATCCCCTCAATATATTCAAATGCACATCCTTGCCCTAGTGGGAATGTGTGTATGTGTGTATGGGCGGGTATGGTGTCCAGAATCATCTGGTTGTGCACAGGATAATCCTGACCCAGTTTTTCCCTCCGGGTCTCATCACTGGCTCTTTAACCCATGCTGAGCATGCCCTCACCATCTGTTACACTTTGGCTAGTTGCCATAGTGATAGTGTGCGGCTTGATACTGCGCTGGGTCACAGGGCATGGAGTAAGGAGCTGGGTCTGACTGTAGATTAAACTACTGAAGCATTCTACCAGTCCCGGGCATGGCAATCTGAGCAAGAGCAATCAAGATTAGTGATTTAGAAGAGGGAGTAATCACAGAGCAGGCAACCATCTACTGTCCCTGAACTCTTGCATACTTTGGACTGCAAATATTCAATCAGAGCTCACTAAGAAAGATATCTAAAGCAGAAACCTTATTATATAGCAAAATAAATCCCTGTTTTCTGTTTTCCACCACAAAAAGATTGAAAGTTAAGGGCTGATGATATCATAGCATATGTTGGGAGTATTAAATAACCATGACTAACACTATTATGTGGCAGTCACACTTCACAGTTCAAGCCTTGTTGAGAAATAGCAGCGACCAAATAGGAATTGAGGGATTGAATGATAAATGATTCATTTTGGCATGCTTGGAAATTTGCCCTGACATCTTTAGCATTTTCAGATTTGGAATGGAATCTGACTTTCCAATTTAAATTCAGTGGTTTGCTTTTATAATTCAAAGTTAACTGACTGCTGGCTAACATAAACTGGTATATTCTTATATTTTTTAAAGGACACAACTTCTTCATAGGTAGACAGATGCAGTATTTTTGTGCCTGTGGGCTAATGTTTTTTTTTTTTTTTTCTTCTGTGGTGCTCATCTCATTTATTCTCAGATAGCACATGAGTGATACCCCAGGTCCAGCCCAAAACATATTGCTTTTGTATAGTCTACAACACAATGCTGATAAACTCACCCTCACATGAGTGTCTGAAGACACACACATCTTTCTTTGTTAAAGATATGATGCTTTTTTTGTTATTCTATAAATAACGTTCAGGTAGTTGCTTACAAGTGACACACTTTTAACCCACGATACACTACGCCAGCACTTTAACTGACCCTACGTACCTAAACTCAGCCGTACTTGGCCGAGAATCATCGGCCATCTGGATAGAATTACCAGTACATGCAGCTGAGTAGTAAATGAAACACAGCCAAGGTCACATTGAGTTACGCTATCTTTTCCTGGCATTGTTTACAAATGCCAAAGGATACGAGTACACAATGCTGTGATGATGACCTTTCGTAGACCTTCATTTCCCCTAAATGAGCCTCATTTGCTATTTTCACTTGAATAAGTAGAGCTTTAGGTTGGTGGCTTTTTGTCTTATAGGATCAGATTTAATTTTATGATGTGACATTTCAAATGATTCAATCTGCAACTTCCAGAGGTGGTTAGCCAAGACCTCTCGCGACTAAAATGCTGATATACACAATGTTGATGTTCGGAGAGGGTTATAAAAAGTCTATGTCAATACAAATCTAACAGAAAGCAATGAAAATGGTGAAGATAGAATATAATTCAATATAAACACTTAATAGATTAAAATAAATCATACGCACCATTTATTATTTAAAATCATACATTAATTTGATTTAAGTTGAAATAGTTGTTATTGTTAAAATGTTGTTTTTTTTAAATGGACAAAGGTATTGGGACTAATGTATAATCACTGAATTCAAGAGCTTTATTCAGTCTCATTGCAACAGTTGAATAATATACCATGCAAAGGTGAATAATATAAACCATGCATTTTGGAAAACTATGTAGAAAAAATCATGGATGGGTGAGTTTGGTCGTAAAGTCAAATTTGGCCAGCCAGTACAAAGCCCTGCCCTCCAACAAACACCTCTGAATAGGATTAAGAGAATGCTTCTCCAATCCATCAGTGTCTGATATCCCAAATGCTCTTCTAAATAAATCGGCAAAAACTTCCCTACACACACAGAGACACACACACTTCAAAATGTTGTAGGAAGCCTCTCAAAACCTGTGAGATATTATAAATAGATGTTAAAAAGGGGGACAAAATTAGAATGTAATATATACTGTAAGTTTTCATATGTACTCGTGTATATATATTGTAATGTGTTGTAAATAGTGTGGAGAGTGCAAAACCTGTAAAAACTGTGTTGAAATTCAGGCACAAATAAAACTGCAAATTGCCACTAGAATCAACATCTGCAGAATAAATGTGAATTAGTAGCTTCTGTTCAAACAAGCAACAATTCTAGGTGTAAGAATTGTGAAATGCGAAATAATGTGCTTTATGGTTTGGGTTACACCACTGAGTCGTACTGAAGGGAAATCAACGAAATCCATGAAAAAAATGAAATAATGCAGTTGTTTTTTAGATACAGATTGGTAATGAGGGTATTACAGCACTTTTTTTTTAAACCAAAGACAATAAGGGGAAAAAAAAACGTTTGCCAGCTTTGGTTTGCTGGCTTCCAGTCAAACATATTTGCAATGAACTGGAATGCTGAATGTGAGCCAGACCTTGTGTTAGACCACTAATGCATTGCTAAATTAACAAACATGTATTGAAGCAGTCACATTTGAAAAGCAATTTTACAAAAAAGCAGGGATGGCAATCAATAACATCAACTTCATAAACATGGTGAAAATGGTTATGAGATATTTTACACTGATTATGGATGCTAACAGACTGCAGAGGTTCCTTGTAGCTGAAATAATAACAGACTAACTCATCAGATTTTTGGGGGATTTTGTGAATCTGTTTGTGGGGCATGATTTTGTTTGTTTACATGAAACTAAAAGCAGAACAATGCTGCAGCGCTACAGAATTCAGCAGTAATTACGACTGTTAATGAAACACCAATAGTTATGGTGCTGTATATAATGTGTTATTCATTCTCCCCATGTCTTGTTAATGTAGCAGATACAGTGTGGAGTGTTCTCATATGTACTTGTTTAAATCCCATCTGGAGTTCTGTTAATCAGAATCAGTGAAAGTCCTCCATCTGGATCCCATTTCTTGTACTTATGATGGTTGAGAAGAGATTCTTGGCACATTTATGTCCACAGGGAAATGACACAGGCACATTGTTGCACAGCTAGGCTTCAGTTGTCTAATTGGATTTTATGTAGACTTAATGCGCTGTCAAAGGCCATAAAAAGTTAATTTGACACAGGAATTAAATATTTCTTATTATTTATTCATTTGATTTTATTAAGCATTAAGCTTTAACTTTAGGTACCTTCCACTCATTAAAGCCAGAAACCTGACAACAAATATTTCTTCTCTGACATGGTATTGGATTAGGATTGTACGTGCTGTGATTACAACCAGAGCTGGAGGATTATTATTGTGATTATGGATGTACAGGAACATAACTCACTCCAAGCCTGAAAGTACAGTAGGTCCTTCATTATATCAGTGCGCTTGTGTTTTGTATAAAATTCTTTTAGTGTGGTTAGCTGAGATCCGACATGTGAGATCACTCAGTACATTCACTTCGGGTTGTGTGAAAACCATTTCTGAAATGATGAACTGAGAATAGCTTTAATAAGAAAGTTGTGTGTTTGAGGCATTTGCAACCTTATAAAATACTCTTAACAAGCACGATCCTTAGATTTGTTTAAACAAACTAATATTTTTAAGGTATATATATAAGGGACATCTCTTTTAATAACTGAACTTAGGTGTCAGGTCATTTTGTCTTATTGGAACAGGTGTATGAGGCCAAGCACCATGCATTTTGTAAAACTCCTTTTGAGTAGAATGGAAGCTGTTTTGGTTGTAAAGATGGAACAGGCTTAGAACAGAATGTCATCAAACCTCTAATAGGTGTGATATGCAGATATTCAGATACCTTTATTTATATATTTTCCAATATTTAAAAGATAAATTACACTTTAATGACTGAAATGATCGATGTGGTGCCACTCTTAATTACATTTAGTGCAAGAATAAAGTATAAGAAAAGTACAGATGGTTTAGTATTCCATAGGTAACTGGTATGACTTACATTAGAGCTGTCAAAGTTCCCCTGGTACATAGTTAGCAGCTTGGTGCTGCATGATGAATACTGTGCTTATGAAAACAGGCCATGCCTGCTTTTTATCATCTTAGACATGGAGCCCATCAGTACACAGACAGAGGAGGATGTGATAGTGCAATGTATAATATATTTTCCTACAAACAGGCAGATATGTTGGACAAAAGCATCATAAAATGAAAGCATAAAAATATATAAATATTTGTTTTTAGTGCTGAACAGAACCGAAGTGTGATAGTTCAGAGTTTGTCTGGTCCATGTCCAGTACTGTGGATAGGTGAGTGTTGTATGGCTGACTCACAGATAAAGTGAGAGGTTTGGACATGGGCCACAGGGCTGCTTCCGACTCGGCTTTCACTTCCTATTAGCCTGTGTCCTCAGGACTGTGACAACCAGCTTACGAAGCACAGCCCTCTCAGGTCCAGCCAGGTCATAGTGACTACATGACAAATCCAATTTCTGCGCCCGTCACGTCTGAAAAAGTTCCTCATGGAAGGAGTTGTTAAGGCCTTTAAATAAAGTATTTTCAAAATTGGGTATAAGTTAGAAATAGTCTTTATCAGACACAGTTCAGGCTTCGATTGACCTTAACTTGCTGATTACTTTCCATAATTTTAAACCAGAAATCAAGTGACTAATATATACGTGTTAAAATCGGTTGTTTTATTTAAATATAGTCAACACAGAGAGTCCATTCACCAATACATCACTCATTTCACAGGAGGATGAATCTGGGTTAGACTTGTATACGTGTTCCGGATCCTATGTGGGCTTTACATGTTCTCCCAGTATTCCAGGTTTCCTCCCACAGTCTAACGACATGTGAGTTAAATTAGATCCAGGATTGCACCTGGAATTTGTGAATGTCTGAGTCAATTCTGTATATGTATCTGAAACTAACTGAATCCCTGTGCTCCAGTATTCTGTAAATCTAAGTAGGATATGCAGTTTAGAACATAAATAAATGTATTTTATCATACTACTAATCATACTGTGACTGGCATAATTTTAATTCAAATTAGATTTTAAATAAATAATCTTGACTATTTATGATGCACAATTTGAGTAATGCCCTCAGGTCCATTTGCCATGCTGAGTGGCACCTATAGGTTCTGCCAGAAATGTGTTAATCACTCAGTAGAAACCAAAGATTACACAATGCAGCTGGTTATCTAGCTAACTTCTACTCAACTGCTGTTAACCTGCAAAGGCTAATAATACATATAATACTATAGAGCTTTCAGTATGTGAGCAATATACGTCATATCAAAACAAATTTTTTAAAAATGAATTAAAAATTTCATCTAAAGTTCTTAAAAATGATTATTATTAAGAAATTAACAAAGCACCCTCACTTTCTGCTGCAAAATGTTCCAGCTTGCCTTCATCATTGACAGATAACTTACTAGCTGGTGTTATTTATGCAAATGAACAAAAAAGACAGATTAAGCTTTTGATACATTAGATCGCTGGTCTCATGTTGTCTGTGCGAACATTGCAGCTTTGAGCATTCTAGCCCATGTTTGCAGGGCAAGGCGCAAAACTTATAAATTGTTAGTAATATTCCAGGTAATGGTTCAGCAGCAGGCAGGAGCCTGTGGTCTGGAGCAATGGCATGTCAGACTGGACTTTAATAACCTGACTGTGCACTGTAATCTCTTGCTGTGGTCTGTCTACTCAGGCTTGCATTCAGCTTACAAGCTTTCCCGTTTTTGTATCCACTTAAAAACCGCCATCAATTCAGCCTGCACCCCCGCCGTATGAATTAATGGAGGACAGTCTCTTTTTCATTGCCTGCCAATGCTGCTCTTATAGTTAGTAGGCTACAGTTTAATCCCTGTTCATGAAGAGCTGACCCACGTCTCTCAGATTTAATATTATTAAATGCTTGTCCTGGATATTTTTTGATTATTTGAATCTATAGTACAAATTTTTTTCTGTAATCATTTTGGGAATTTTTTTTAAAGGATTTAGTTTGTAATACTGCATACAGTATTTGCTGATTTGTAATTCACTGCTTTTGCCTCACAAAATGCAACAACAAAAAAACTGATCACATTAATCCAATTACATATTCATTATACATCCATTGATGCATAAATCATATTTATCTTTATTTAGTTATAAAGTAAACTTCATTCACTGGAATATACTTTCTAATAAAAGTACAAATCATAACTAGCAGGAACTTTTTGTCTCTCAGTTCTCTTAGGTTTTGATTGAACGATGTTGGGAGTAAATAGTTTTGACACCTTTGCAGTCGTACATGCACAACAAATATGATGGATGTCTGCTGCAAAACACCAGAGGATTCCTTCAATCTTTTACCAACCCTCCATCTGTCAAGAATAATTGGATTATTATTGCTGATCCGAACCCTCGGCTTACATAATAAATGATACCTGAGTTTGCTTTCATGTGACTGATAATAAAAATATAATAAAAAAAACAGTTATGACATATTACCTCAATTCAACTCTTAAAATACTGCAATTTTGCAATGCTTCTTTAAAGCAATACATTCACTGATGTATGAAATTTGAATACACAGTTGAAATTAAAAGGTGTTTATGCTTTTTGTCATTTCTTAAGGAAGGCACAGCACGCATGGCTTATAAGTTATTTTTCTAACTTCAACCCTTAAAAAAAAGAACAGAAAACAAGACTATGTAATGTTATATGTTACATAAGAGGTTTTTTTGCAACACAGCAGTCTGTTTTTTTTTTCCGTGACGACCATGTTAGTTGTTAGTGCACTTTTCTAATACAGATCATGGATAACATTTGTGATTACTATGAGTCACCTGAGGTTCTGTATTAATTATATGTACAATGTTGATTTACCTGCATAGTTGCATATATACAGAGAGCCATGTCCTGTCGAAACTAGTAACCCACGATCGTTTGTATTTTTTATGCACTTTTGATTAATCCTTTACAATCAAGCTTGGAAAAATGAACATCTGTTCTGCTGGTTGTGAGAAGGATCTGTGTTAACAGTTTATACTATACTACTATAAATACTATGTGGAACTTTATATAGTATCAGACTGGGGCAAAGTTTCGTGTGTACTTCACATTTGACCTGAAATGCATGCTGGTATCCTCCTGTTGTACAGCGTGTTAGACACATGTACACATTAGCATATGTAAACACAAGCTGTTTACAATCAGGCTTGAGTCAGAGCTGAACAGCTTACTTTCAATTCCTTATTGTGCTAAGAGCTCCTAAAGCTTACTATTTATAACCCGGCAGATTTATAGCATACTTTTTCTTGGTGAGATGCCTTCCCAGGGATACCATGGCAATAAAATTATTACCTTGAGAGGATTAAAAAGAGTCTGCATTTACCTGAGCACATATTGATTGTTTTCTAATATATAGCATATACAGGGCCAGAAGTCAGGTTTCTACTTTCTAACACTCAATTTTAGATATAACACCAGATGATAATGATTTAACACACAGAGTTTAAAGCAGCAATTATTACAAGACCAAATAATTGCTGTCATGAACCTTCTTTCACAGACCTAAAACACTAATAAACATGTATAAGACAAATGACCACCTAATTTCTATTTCTATTTTTATATTACTGAGGAATATATATTTTGACTTTCCTTAGAAATTAAGAAATCAGCCCTGCATTGCCAAGTAAACGCCAGGTGACTGCTGTCCCAGTTTGTGATCAAATAGCTTAATTAATACTTTATCTTTTTTTAGGCACCAGTGGTCAGACAGTGCAGACGGAGAGTGACCGATCAGGCTATGTGGGCGCTCAGGTGGAGCTGCGCTGCCAGTTTTCCAACAGTAAACCACCTGTGAAGATCTCTCAGGTCACCTGGCAGAAGTTTCTCAATGGCACCAAGCAGAATGTTGCCATCGCCAACCCATCGCTAGGTGTGTCAGTGCTGCCACCCTACAAAGACCGAGTGAGGTTCAAGAATCCCGCCGTGCGTCAGAGGACACCCTCTCTGGAGGACACTACCATAATCTTCAATAACCTAAAACTGTCTGATGAGGCAGCTTACATCTGTGAATACACCACCTTCCCTGCTGGTAACCGGGAGAGTATGGTCAACCTCACAGTGTATGGTGAGTAAGGACACATTCTACTGTTTTGCCTTCCATGAAAGGGTTACCATGGGATTATATTCCCTAAAAAAACTGTTATCATGATCATTAATAATATTTAAGGAATCTTATTCACCTACACTTACATTCACTTAATTCATTTCTCCAGTTACAATTAAGAATATAATTAATCTTTTACTCTTAATACTTTTATATGTGTATTTAATTTTGTGTGTTTTTTAACTGTAATTATTCATTACAGTCATATCCCACCATTGGATACAAGATTGAATATAACAATATTTATTAACTATTATAATATTACTAAATAATTATTTCTTAATTAACTTAATACTTAATAACTATCCAAAGTATCATGGCCAACTTTTTTATTAACTATTAATACATAATAAATAATAATAATAAATATTCCTATTAGTCACTTTTTCATGAAGTTTTGCTAAAAAAAAAAGTCTATATCGCATAATTATAGAAGTGGATTGTCCATCTATACAGTAAGTGAAACCGATAAAATGAACAGTACATATAGAAACCTGGAGGTGAATCTGTTACAGTAGTTGAGAGTGTTCATTTTCAGATTGATAGATATTTTAGCATTATACAGTCTATACCAAATGCTAACACGATATGGATGATGCATAGTCACCAGTTCCCTCTACAACAAACCAAACCGACATACTTTGGTCAGATCTAAATTTCCCTTGACGTCAAACAGAATTAAATTTATTATGCTAACCAAAATCTTGTTTTCACACAGACCTACTTTCCAAATTAACATAGTTTTCTAAGAAGGCATATTTTTCCAAGCCCTGTTGCAGCTATTGTTTGGATTTCTTATGACATGTAAACAATAAACAAATATATTCATTGTTTCTCCAACTCATTGTGTCATCAGCCAATCAGATTTTCCGGTTCAGTGAGGTCATTTGCTTAATTTATGTTCCCAGCAATTAAACAGCATATTATTTAAATATGTAAACAGCTTTAGTTGACTATTTTCCACACTGGCAATAAGCAGTTATGCTTGTAATTTGTTCTGGAGGAGAATCAAACCTCCTGTGAACCGAGTTTTCCTAAGGCTCTGTGAACAGCTGGTAAAAAGCAAATATTAATATAGAACAAATGTTCATGACGTGAAACATTTCATGCTAATATCTTTCAGTCATATTTAAATGATAGTGGATTTAGTGTACATAATGTAGTTTTTTAAATTGTTGATAACTCACGTCACTGCCACTGTATCAAGTCACTGTGTCAATCACAATGAGTTTGATATCGGTGACCCTTACAGTTGCCTTAGGCTCTGTGGCACTTGGAGACTCATGTATTAAAGATGACTTTAATGTAAAACCATAATGTGGACATAATGTAAAGTGTAAGATTAAACCAAGGAGGCTAATGCTAACCACTTTTCAAACCTTAAGAAGTTCAGTTTAGTGATACTTCAATGTAATAACCATAAAAAGCAATTAGCAGGAAACTGGACTATTTTACAACATAAATGTGTTTTTTGTATGACCACATTTGGAAAAGGTTTTCATGTTCATTTTGTTTCAGAAGGTTTGCATTGAAGTCTATTATGCAGGTTGTTTTTGTATGTTTTAGTACAAACAAGAGAAATGTTGATGAGTGTGATTTGAATTCATGACATGCTATTTGCTAAACAAATTTGGAACCTGGACAAATGTGTCTTACTTGGCTGCATCTTTCATATTGGGGTCTCAGAACGCAGTGTTCAAGTGGAAAGATTTTTTCTTGGACCTGGTTCATCACATTTGGAGTTATATTTCACTCGCCATAATTTATTTTGTAATTTAATGCTGAAAGTTTAAAATCTATGAATAATCTAAGTTAAGTGTGGAACGAGGTGCTGAGTTATAAGCTTTAAATTATGTATGTCTGATTAAGTGTTAATTACCCAACATGAATTAATGCATGGTTAATTAATGTTAAATAAACATGTAAAAACATCCACCGGAGCACAAAGGCCCTGTTCTTAGGTTTTATTTTCGATACTGATGTGTCCTGAATGTACTGACCTCCAAAAGCCTTTTTAAGTTACTCATTATTGGAGCTTAACACTCTTTACTTTCTTTGCTGACAGAATGTGGATGTTGTTACATGTTTATCTAGCATTAGTTAACAACAGGTATTGTATTACTTTATGGCTTGTACATGTTAACTTATGCATGACTCACGTTAGTTAGTTAAAATAGCAAAATATGGCTTTGAGTGGGTGCAATGAGTCGTTTCTTTGAACATTATAATATTTGGGGTCATTTTGTTATATTACTATGAGAGGGAATTTGAAATATAAATGTATGCTACTTTATTTGTGAGACCGAGGTCATTAGTAAGTTTGCAGAATCTCTGGCATTCCTTTAATATACAAACCAAAAAATAGGGCGAACATAGCAGAGAAATGCAGCATATAAATTATTGATTTAAAAAATAACACTACTTTTTTTCCAACTCTTTTTTTTGTGATTAAAACTGGGATTTTCGTTGGTCTAATGTTAACATATATTAGAAATGGGCCATATAGTCATCCTTTTTTGTAACCTAATAAGAAAACGTTGGTATTTTTAACCAGGGCTGAACAATTGTAACTCAATCCTGAGTTGATTTGAAATCTTTTTTTGTCTTTGGTAAAAATGTCCTTTTGAGGTCTACAGTTTTTTGTTTTTCATATTAATAATTAAGTATGTGATATTATCTTTAGCAGTCCTGACTTTGAGATGCATAATGTTAAAGCTATTTAAAGTTTCTGTTTTGTCTCTCTGCCCTGCAGCTCGTCCGATGGTCCAGGCAACTCTGTCTACACCCACTATAGTGGCTGGATCCAAAGACCTGAAAATGACTGTGGCTACATGTGTCTCAGCCAATGGAAAGCCTCCAAGTGTAATCACATGGGACACAGTGTTGGATGGTGAAGCTAATACAATGGAGATCCGAAATGATGACGGAACCATCACAGTGCGCAGTGACTACAGTTTAACCCCCAGCCGAGAGGCTCATAGACAGAAGCTCACCTGTATCTCCATGTACAATGATGAGAAGTACACAGAGAGTGTCATTCTTAACATACAGTGTAAGAACAACAGAACTAGATTTAAAGCATTAAATTCAGCATTAATGAATGATCAATAATACTGCTTTAAGAGTTCTGTCATCTCTCATTTAGTTTATAAGGAAAAATACTTATGTTTCAACAAGTGTTTTTTTTATTCATTCAAACTGCACTAGGGTTGAGAAGTGTTTCTGTTTTGCTTTTTAAGTATAAGGTTACAGTAGAGTACAAGGTTAGTGGAGGGTGGTAGCAGAGTGGTTAAAATGTTGGGCTGAGTTAAAATCCACTGAATTTACCAATGTGGGCACTTGAAACCCTCAACCCCTCATTGCTCCCGTGGTGTTGTATCATGACTAACCCTGTTTTCTGTTCCCAGCCATCAAGGCGGGATACTTGTTAGTCTTTTTAGATAAAAATGTCTGCGAAATGACATCATGCTGGTTAAACCATTTGCTAATTGTGTGTACTTCATCTGTAATATGAAGAGATATTGAGGACAAGCATTAATGGTTCTTTTTGTGTCATCATACACAAAATCATTTGTCTACAGACGAGCCAGAGGTGGTCATTCAGGGCTTCGATGGAAACTGGTATATAAACCGAGAGAATGTTCAGCTAAGCTGCATGACCGATGCAAATCCAGCCACTTCTTCATTCCAGTGGAAATAGTATGTATAGAGAACCACAGCACAAATCAAAATAAAACAATAAAACCATGTTACTGGGTCCATATACAATGAGTTTAATTAAATCACCAATGGAAGTCATGAAATTAAAATCCTTATCTGAATAACAGATCAAAGCTGTTAAATCAAATCTCATTAAATGTTTAGAAGATTATGCAGAACAACAGGTGAAAATGGTGACATGGAATAAAATTTAAATACTTAGGTAAAAACTGACAGTATGTAAGAAACTGATGGAATCTAACTGACATAATTGGTACTGTTTCATACATCACTACAGTAAGTGGACACCGTTGATCAAAATTCAACCAGGATTTGAAATTCAGCCAAAACCTTCAAAAGTGGTTTAGACTACATGTGCACTGAGGTGCTTACTTTTGTATTTTGAACAGAAGATTATTTTTAAATCAAATTTATGACGTGCTCCTTGTCATAATAAAATGGAATTGCCAGTTTGTTAAGAAATACAAAAACAGCCTTTAAAAGAGGTGTTGTTGGCATAGATTATCTGCCAGCATTGATTTATTATTTTGACATGGAGGTTAGAATGCACTTCCTTTTACCCAACCCTGTTTAAAATCCCCTTTGTTTCACCCTGACAGTCTGAATGGCTCCATGCCGAATACAGTGGAACCCCGTGGGGATACACTCATTTTCAAAGGACCTGTAAGCTATGAGATAGCAGGCACATATGTGTGTGATGCCACCAACAGCATCGGCAAGGGTTCAGCATCAGTTGAGGTCACGGTAACAGGTAAGAGCTTGTGATTGTAAATGTGTTTGCTCAGCTGCATGGTGTGTCTCTGTGTGTACAATTTCAATAAGAGAATGCTGTTGCTTGTTTGCCCTCTTGGGTAAACTGTGATACTTGTTGTGAAGTGCCTCTGAAATATCATCTGGTCATTCTTTCTTA
The DNA here is from genome assembly GCA_019802435.1 of Corydoras maculifer. NCBI lineage: Eukaryota > Metazoa > Chordata > Actinopteri > Siluriformes > Callichthyidae > Corydoras > Corydoras maculifer. The sequence goes on from JAFMOD010000766.1 coordinate 2,378,570, forward strand.
TTTTGGTATTCTGGTTTTCTGCTTTTGTGGTGGACTGCATGATTTATTTCCTTGGCATTCAGATGAATAGATTTGTATCTCGTATTAAAGAACTGATATGCCTGCTGCATGGTATCTGCTTTACCTTCTGACTTGCTGGCTATTGGGGATGCTGCTTGATGCAATATGCCTGTTGCATGGGTGAATTTTCTTATTAACAAACATACCACTGTACCTATCTTATCCCTTTCCCTTTTCATCACGATCATTTAAATAAATGGAACAGTTCAGCAAAACAAGTGTAAATCACACTAACTACACTACAAATTAAACAATGTGTGAGTACAGGATAGGACCTATATCCTATAGTTATATCCTCTATAACTTTAGCTAATATTATAGTATTTCTGTTGATGTAACCTCCCCACCGGTTTAATTTATTTTCATTTTCTGCTCATTACAAATATGCAGAGTGATTGTGTAGAGACATTACAGAGACAGTAATTTGCCTGCAAAGTAGTACTAATTGGTGGCTACTAATTACACTAATTGCTGTATCTAATTGGGTTGACATTAAGAACTGATTTCACATTACTTGATTTGGAGAATTTTTACTTTAATGGAAGTCGACACAGTCAGGCGCACACACACACACACATATTGTTTTACGCCACGCAAATTTACTCAAATACCAAAGCAAGGTTCCGAAGGAGGTTGAAATTTTATTTATATTTCAATAAAGTCAAATGTGCATGTTATTTATAAATCATAATTATAATACATTAAAAATTGTAAAATCTTTTTAAAAAAACTGTCAGAAAGCTTCACCACCACAATTGAGGTACTTTAGTGCCCAAAACCTTCATTTCCCTCATTATAAGTGTGACGCTTATGTTACCATGGACTGCGAATCACACCCCCAAAGTAATACTGAATTCTAAAACTTGTGACATAATATTAACAGGGCTTATTTCAGTGCACTAATGTGTCAAGATAGCACAGTTTCTGGTTAAACAGAGCTGTAACTGATGATTTAGGTTCATTCAGAAGCATTGTGAATAAGAGAGCTAATTTAAAACATAAGCATCAGCTGAATATAAATGATAATTTAACTTTAGTTATACATCACTGTGAGAATCATGATGATAATTGGCTCTCTGACACTGAAATCCCTCTCATATCTGTAACAAATCAAGCTTGGCATCATCCCCAGAGTCTCCAATTAAATATTTAAGAATATATAATGTTTTTTTTTTTTAATATTCATATATTAATTCTATAACCCTCTACATATTTAAAGTATTCCAAAAGCTATGTTAGATTTTTTGCTAAAACATTCCATCTGTAAGGGGCTTTAAGGACTCATACCCTGTTCCCTTCCCTCTCTTCTCCTGCCTAGAATTCCCTAGTTTCTCACATGGGTTTTCGGAAGAGCAGCAGCGAGCAGGTGCCGCCATTGGTGGAGCGGTTGTGTGCGGCACGGTGCTGCTGGCAGCCATCATATTGTTGGTGGTGTTCTTCAATCGGCAAAGGCGCACCTTTAAAGGTGACTATAGCACTAAGAAGCAGGCGCTTGAAAATGGTTTGGGCAAGTCTGGAAGCCTCTCATCGGGCAACTCTGTGCCTCAGAGTCTGACCTCTCCTGATGACGAGAAGAAGCCAGAACTTTATGGAGGCCATGGTTTCTTTAATGAGAGCTTGCACGAGTTCCATCCGTATCCTGGAAACAGGATGGTGGAAGACAATGGGAGGTATAGATTCAATGAACAGAGTTATCTGGATGACTGTGAAACTGAAATGGAGGTCTCTGTAGATATGGTTCCTCAACTGGATGGTTCTGTAATCTCCAAAGAGGAGTGGTATGTGTGAAAAGAGCACTTCGGGGGAACACATCTCTTAATGTGGGTTATGTTTATTATCATTAGCTATTGATATTATTTAATGGCGCATGAGATGAAAAGGCACTTTCTTTACTGTGAAGTTTTGCACTGTTGCTGTTATTTTTTGCATTCGCTGTACTTTGTTGCTTCTTTGCTTCCTGTGTTATTTAATCTTTTAGATGACATGTTCTTTTTTTAAAGGGACAAATGGGGCAGCTCTGCTTTAAAGACTAGACACACAAGCCAAGCGACAGAATTAAAAACAACAGAAAAAACACTCAGGAATAGATGTAGAAGGTGCAGCACATAGTGCGCCTTGAGCTGTAGTTAATCACACAGACTGCACCTGGGACCATCTCCTGTTACTGTGCAGGGTTTTAAAGCTGCTACAATAAAGCAGAAATGGTTGACCACTGAGGGATAAACACAAACTTTGCTTGTTCATTAAATTGAATTAATTAGGTTTACTTTTGCACTTATGTCACCAAAACATAAAACAGTGAAAAGAAAGTCAGTGAGGGAAACCATTTTGCACATTTGTGTGTAATATTGTACCTTCTAATAATGATCAGGTTCACCTCCTTGTTTTTACATGGACTGTCTATTTAATCAGCTCCTCTAACCTACAGACCGACGTTGTATTGTGAGATTTCAGAAGAAAGCACAGATAGACTACAGTCTGTAATTATAGTACTGCAACATTCATTTACATGTGTGTAGAAATAAGGAGGTGCATCTAATGTAATGAAGGAGTCAGTAGATATACATCTGCAGACCAAGTCAAGAGGTAACTGCAGATAAAATGAAAGTTAGTTAGATGGAGAAAGGAAATTACCCCATTTTATAATCTTAATAATCAAGAAGCCATCACTTTGTATCAATTATTTTAAATAAAAACTACAGATTCCATAATGTTTTTAAATGCCTGTGTCATTGGTTAGCTAAAACATTGTGTTAGAATTCCCAGCAGTTTATTAGTAGCTCCATCAACACCATTGGGAAGGACTCAAGAAGGACTTCTTTGATTTAGAACAAAAAAAGACACAAGTAAAATGCTCACTACTAAATTGCACAGAACCGTAGCAATTTTGCATACTTAAAGTACATTTTTTAAAGTATTTGGATGGCCTATGGTGTGTGTTGTCAGGTTTAAACAACAAGGCCAATATTTCAGTGCAATATTGAATGAATTCTAAGTAGTAGTTTACCTATGAAACCACAAGACTGAACTTTATTCTGCAGGAAAAACAGCATCCTGGAAATGTGCTTCCAGCTGCATGTTGCTGCGCATTTAAATCTGTCTTGCTTGGAGAAGATTTACATACAAAATTGGTCTCAAAAACTTTCCAAACCTTGGTGAGAAAAACACAGCATGCAAAAAAATCACACTTTGCACGGATGTCCTGATGTTATTTATCCTTTCTAATTTTTTTTATTGCGTAATGAAGAAACACGTATAGTGTTACATTTAAGTCTCCAGCAGACTATAGAACCTAACCAAACCTAAAAGCTGTCCATCACCTAAATATCCACACTTTACACAGATCATACCCTTGGACACACTCGTTACATTTAAATATTCTGTATTTGGCTGCCGGCCTCATCAGAACTGCCTTACAATATACAGGCTGAACAACTAAAGGTTATGCAACAGTTGCAACTTGACATTTCCATCTTGTTTTTAGTACTTCTGTATTTTAATCACCACTGTTTTTATGTTGTCACTCATCAGAGATTAGTTGTTTGCTCCTAACACACCTGATCACTCATTAGCAATCCCACTAAACATTAAAATAGTGGGTGTGTTAAAGCAATGAAATGTGCTGGTGGAATATACTGCATCAACCTCGGAAGAAATCATACTGATCAACCTTGAGGAAACATCACAACCAACTGATCACAAGGTTCATGTTTGGAAGACTGTGATGTAATATTTAGTATGACCTGGGAATTACTTATGACAAATATCTATATAGTAAATATATATATATATATATATATATATATATATATATATATATATATATATATATATATATATATATATATATATATATATATTCTGTATATTTTAAATCATACCCACTATGTATCTTATGACATAAGCCTGTACAATCACGTGTACTATATATAGTTAAAACATTATCATGTGAATTTTATACATTTTTAGCACATTTTAAAGATATTTAAATAAGTTGTTGTTTCTGTATTTCTGTACCAAATGTAAATAATACCTACATTGTGGTCTAATAAGGAAACTTACAGGCTTACTAAAGAAAGACCTGTGCTATATATACTATAGAACACATTGTTGATACATAATACAAAGATACTTAACATTCATCTTACAGGTTCATTGCTAGAATAAAAAAATACTTGTAATTCATGCTTTATAACAGATTGTTAATACGTTACAGCAAAATAATAGCAAAACCTAGTTCAAATAAATATTTTTGGGTTATCTGATGAAATTGCAAGCAGGCTGTAGTCTCCAGTCCCCCGTGATAAAAACTGACTGAGGCTTAAATAGGTTTTTTTTTTTTTTTTTTTTTTTACATTTTACAACAAATCAAGTCACAGGAAAATGGTTGTAGCTTTTGTGTTACACTTTCTATAATGTTCAGCAGTTATTTATTTGTTGCTAATGGTTTATTGTGATAATTATTAAGAGTTTAATATTTTGTGGCTTGAGTCATTATTTTGCACAGGAGTTCTGAGATTTGGACCTGACGTTCATTGTTTCTGCCACCAGACCTGCAGCCGTAGTGGCGCGTCATTAGTATTACATTTCTCACTTCATTAAAGCTCTGGGACAAATAGGTTTTTGGCCTTTAGATAATTGTACTTGGAAACCTACATTCCCATCATGAATCTGTTTCTCCAGGGTGAGAATGAAATATGATGTGTTTAAAAAAAAAAAGCTGGTTTTGTTTGAAGGTTAATTTTGGTTTATTTTCTCTGTATGTGTAGCCTAAAACCCCAGAGTATCATTTAAAAAAAACAGTATGGCATGGTATCTGCAAAGCTTATTACAAATATTGTTTTTAATAAACCAACTGGGCATTAAAAATGGATGAGCTCTTCATATTTCTCTTCTGACCTACCAAACAAAAGGACAACCATTCTTATTGGCTGGATCCTATTATTTGAACATTTCTGAGACTTGCCTGCATGCATAAGCACAATAAGGAAATGTCTATATGCCTTTGAAATTCCATTACAGCAGGAATGATCCTGAATCTTATAGAGGAAAAGGAGCTTTTGTGAGTCACTATTGCAATAACAATCAACATACAAACATTGTCTTCTTACATAAAGTCTGTGGTTTACAGTTCAAATGTATACATTGTGTAAGATTCTAAGATTCTATAACTGCATAAATTTAAATCTAAAATAAAGTCATTTCTAATATAATGAAGTCTGGTCTGTGTCTAAAAAATATTTGATGTCATTTGATTATATCATATTAAATGTGCAGTTTTTAACTAGATAGTGTCCTTACATTGTATGATGATTGTATGTTCCGATACAGTAAATGTCATTCTCTAAACTATTAGCAGCATATTATTTTCATATGACACAGTATCAACATTAACATATCTACATAATTTTGACTGTATGATTCAAATGATCACTGATAGCTTAGTGGTGATTTCTTCATGGAGTACAAATGAAGTCAGCCATGGCTTCATGCCTCTGCACCACTGTAGTGCAACACAACACCCTCAGAGAAGAAGACTAACTGCCCCAGTCTGTGTACCTAAACTAACAGATGCCCACAATTAGCTCGCATTACTCGGATCCACAAGTATTCAAACTTGGGGTTTACAGACAATGGGGTGAACGATGCCCTGCCACATTTGTAAATGTTATAAACATTTCTGCATGGACTATTTACATTCTTTTTTCCTCAGTATGACATAAGAGAGATTGGATTCATTCCAGACATTAAAGGCCTCTTTGTTTGTGGACTTCTTACTTCATTAATGCGTCATCGTTTCAGTGTTATGTAGCTATTTTAATGAAATCAACTTTTGGGAATTGAAAGAATGACATTGTGGTAATTGTGCAACAATGTTTTGGTTATGTTCTGTTTTAACTTTTCACATTTTTATCCATAAAATACAGCAGTCACAGAATGTCTTATCAGGGAAGAAGGTTTGGAAGGAAGTTCTGTGCCTCCTACATGCATTGTGTTTTATGTGTTTACATTATGTATTGTAAAGCGCAGGTGGCAGGTGGTAGTTGAGTTGGGGGGGAGGGGGGGGTCTTAATGAATTTCCCAAAGGAAGAAACCCTAATCAGGAAACATGCATGTCTTCAACAATAGACAACTGATTTTGAAGCTATTTAGAGCACTTTGTTTTAGACGCATTTTAACAAAAGGGTTCATTTGTTCATTCCTATGTTTATTGAAAGGTTTGGACACGCTTGATTTTTTACTTCTCAGAGAATGTACACGTCTTTCCTAAGGACTATGATGAAATCTATTCTTCTTCTTCTTATTATTATTCTTACTATTATTATATAACTCTTTAATATAAGGCACATATTATGTTTTTTCCCTTTCTATGTTCATATGTTCAGTTTTTACAGTATTCGGATACAACTTTAATTCAAGTGTTTCATTCAGCAAACATTTACTGACCTTTGGAATGAACTAGAATGGACTGAACCAGATCTGAATGCCTGAGCAAAAAAACTCAAAAACTCTTGTGGAAAGTCTACACAGAACAGTATGCAGCTGTTTCTTTCTATAAGCTGAATTTCACCAGGGCTGCCTATATGTTAAATGCATTAAATAAATAGATTTTAATATCTGTACTAACAGTTGTATAACATAACATTTGTAAATTACCTCCATTTGTAAATTACCTCCAGAGAGTAATGATTCTACAGATTGTACAGGAATGAGGAATTATATTCTGCCACAGAAAAGTCTAAAACCTGTCGCTGTTGAGTGGAGTTTGCATTCAACAAAAATCCACACTGTATTATTATAACACTATTAAGCAAATTTAAAATAGAATCAAGGCCTCACCAAATCCTTTTTGCTGAGTAATTTGCCTGGGTCATCTGGTTGTACTTTTCAACTGACAGTGGATTTCTTTTTCCACTCAGCAGTAGTGATGTGTTCGAGACTATTTCAGACACATATTCTCCGCTGTAGGCTTTTAGTTTGCGAATGGACCTTGTTTCTTCCCCCCCCCCCCCTGGTTGGAAGCCAACCATTGTCTTTGTAAATCCATTACAGTGTGCTCTGATCGAGACAGGCTTTCAGTGGTGGGGAACTGACATCACATTGTTCTGTGTGTGCAGTGACCGAAGTGAAAGCCTACATGAATGCTATTCATGACAGACCTAATTTGCAGGGCTGACTTGGCACAATGTAAGGGCCCATATTCCAACAGGAAACACATGAGTTTATTGGCATAAACACATCATGAAACAATAGTGCATTGATAATACCCAGTAATACTGACAAAATTTTTTCGAGGCATTTCATTCCATGATTGTATGCATATCTGGACAGTAACTTTAATGTAATAAATGTGTTGCGAGGCGACACTGTGGCGCAGTGAACAGCACTGTTGCCTTACAGCAGGAAAATCCTAGGTCTGATCCCTGAGTGCCCAGGGTCTCATCTACGTGGACTTTGCATGGTGTCCTTGTGTTTGTTTCATCAGGGAGCTCAGGTTTTATATGCAAGCCATTAAATCAAGCCACTCGAATCACTTAAATTCAAGTCAATAACCCCATTAAATATATATTTACTGAGAAACATGTTGCATTTTATACCTTTTTTCCCCATGGTACCTGCCTCTGTTGTAACAAAAAAAGTAAATTATTTCCTCACTTAAAATGCTTATGTTCAAAAAATCTATACTTTGCTCTGATTGGTCCCTGATCCTGAGTGGTACGTATTGTCTATAATGTAAATATACTAACTACAGAGCTTTTTATAGTCTACAGAATTGACAGAGCTGCACACAAAAGATACAACCGCTTAATGGAGTAAGAACTTCATGTGCTTTGATGCCATGTCATTGTTTGTGTATATCCAATTTAGATCATATCACAAAAATATGACTATCGTGAACTTCCCATGTAATTATTTATCTACATAGTTTGTTGGTGTATGTTGTGTTGGTGAGAAGATGCATGAAATATTAAATATGAGGGAGTACAGAAAACAAATAACACACACCATCATCAGCCATCGCACATTATCAACAGCTATGTTTAAAAACCTGTCTGACAAATGGTTCCCCCGGGTTAATTATTCTGCTCTCATCCATATAAATACGATTTATAAAAGAATTATAACACTTGCAACTGGTGTCTCAGAGCCTCTTTATATATCCAGATCTAACGACCGTATCTGGTATAGTCTTTTAAATATCTCACGAGTTTGCAGTACTATCAATTTTATATGCAATAAAGTACAGTTCTTACTGATCAAAAAATCAAAGTCAGTATCATGTTTGCTAATGCTACATTTTATCAGGTTGATCCATTTCCAAATATCACAGACCTTTCAGCACACTGACTAAAATCATCTCTTAGATTTAGTGATGACTTAAAACTTAAAATGAGCAGTAATAAACCCTATACATTAAAAACAGTATAACAGTTCCTTCAGTGTTAATTACAGGCCAATTCCAAACTAATTTCTTATTTCGAATTCCTAAGAAAAGGTTCTATTAAGTGAGCCATCTTTAATATAAAAATATTGATGAAGTACAACAGCGACTGCAATAATAATAGTGCTTTATGAATTATTTGTTTTGTACGCTTTCAGTGCAGTATGCAACCCTGCAGGTCATGCTGTTTTACCAAAAAGACTGCTTCACTTTTTCAGAAATGGTGTTTGCCGATTGCTTAAGTAAAAACATACACCTCGATCTGATTATAGAATCTGTCTTGCCAATCTGTTAAACAGTGGTCTCTGTGTGATCTAAGAGTTTTGGCAACATTGCCAAGAGAAAAAAATCAAATAATATCAGGATCCAGATGTGCAGGTCTGATGAACACATATTCCAGAGGACTTGCAACTGGAACTGCAGGCAATGTTTGGAATATTTACTCCCTTGGGTCAGTACCAACTGGCAATCTTGTTTAAACTTATGCAGTTAACCATTGTGATTCCTTTTTAATTGTTAGGAATCTTATTTTGCAATTAAAAGTTTCTTAAGACTTAATTAAGAAACATTCCATTACAATAAGAGCACATTATAATAAGTATGGGTGAGCTATTAGGTATGTGATAGTGAATAAATTTAAGATTATAATGAATACATTATCACTAAAGTTACACGATAAGTGTTGTGTTATAGAATTCTCAATATTATGGGTAATCTGCCAGAAAAAAAATGTATTTTCACAGAAAACCCAATGCCACTGAGTGCGACAGAGAGGGTGATGGGTGTCCTCGGATGGGTAGTTGCCTTGGGCGTGATCCTCAGCATAGCTGGCATTGCATTCTTGGTCAAAAGACAGAAGCAAAACAAGCAAACTGAAACCGACAGTGACTCGTGAGTATTCTGCTAATAGCACATGAAAAAGAGTGCTCTGTGATCATTTGTAAGTGTTTTACTAAAAGGAAATGCCTCACTGCATTTTATAAAACAGTATAAATAAAACAGTATAACATGTAACAACATTGACTTTATAAAGAATTTATCTAAAGAAATAAAATTAATTCCTTTTTTTTTAAACTTGTTTTTAACTTTAGGCAATTCTCAATTATCAAAAAGGTTTGACGACTTTTTTCTTTTTTTTCTTACAGGGACACTTCGTCTCCCACCCATAAGAAGGATTCTTCTATTAAAAAGAGACCAGTAAATGACTTCCAGGTAGGAAAGCACTTAGTAAAAGTAAAAGTAAAAGTTTTCAGGCTATTTGTTTAAAAAAATGCTAATGCATTCTAAAACTAAAAAGTGCAGCTTAAGGACCCTCTCAGTTAACCACCTGTGTATAAGCAGACAGTGCCTCCTGCTGTTCAGGAGCAGAGTGGACAAGGCTTATTATAATTCAAGTCCTGTTCAATGATTGAGTTCACACAGTAAGTTTACTATTCTTTGATATTTCCACAGAATCAGGGGAGGCCATACGACAATCCTCCAAACACAGCCGACTATGTCAGTTACCGTCTGGCCTGTAATAAAGAAGACTACCAAGAACCACACTCTCCTCCTGTTCATCCACCTCTTACATTCCTACCCCAGCATCCTTACACACAACAAGGAACCCGTAGCAGTGCATTTACCTTCCCCGTTCCATCAGGGCCAAATGCCACCTACACCTTCCCTAAAGAACAATATGTATAAAACCATACTGTCTGCATTGAGTTTGTACTTTTATTCATTACAATGTTTAATGTGTTTTTTTTTTTAGATATTCTGGATAGTGGTTTTGTTTAAAAAATGAACAGTGGCCCGGTTATTTTGTGACATGTTCTTTACTCTCCTACCAATCTATCAGGTCCCAACCAAATATACAGTGATATTATTAGTAAGTGTTTGTACCTTATTCCGCAAAACCCCTCACCATAGTGCATTTATTTATATGTTTCTTTTTTAAAAATGATTTTATGTATGTGTTTACAATATAGTGGGGGTGCATGTGTGTGTGTGTGTGTGTGTGTGTGTGTGTGTATCAGTACCAGTCAAAACACCTCCTTTTTATTGTCCATGTGATCAGTAAAGATGGACATTGTAGTCCTCAATTGTGAACTACAGTACATACTGTGTTAGTTCTCTGTATTGTGTCTCTAATAGTCAGGACCCCAATACCACCATCTGTGACATCAGCGCTGATGTTGAACAGGACGATCTGGCTAGCATTTGATGATTGATGCACATCCCTGTGCTGTTCAATGTCATTCCACAAGCCCTGTTCTAAGGACATTTGTACAAAGTGGAACAGTTACACTAAAAGAGGAAATGGCTTTTTTTATATTGTCACAATGTAAATGTATATGTCTTAAATGATGGATTTCATAATAATATTATCACTCACTTAAAATAAAATTCTTCACACACGCTTTTAAAACAAGGAGTTAAATATGTATTTAGTAAATTCCACCAGGTTAAAAGTTTGGCAAACCTTTGTGTATTTGTCTCTTATGTTTTAGTTTGGTTTTGATGCAAAACCTATTTTTGTACATTTAAAATAAAACCAAAACAGTATTATGGTATGTGTTAGCAATCGCTCGTTCTTCTTTGGGAGATCGGCTACGCGGGAAGGAATGTGTACACCGCTTGCGCCTTGTGAGCGTTTCCCGGGAACGGCTACGCGGAGAAAATTGCGTACGCCAGTCCGCTGGGTGAAACGATCCCACGGATACAACCTGCGCGGGAAAACTGCGCAGCGCTGTACTGTGGTTGAGCGCGGAAGGAGAGTTCGGAGACACCGGGATAAAAACAAAACGGGTTTTATTATTAAAAATGGTGTAGGGACACTAACAGAAAGGGGGAACAAACGAAACGAACTAACACCTGGGTAATACAACAAACAAAGACGTGCACGGGGAAAAAGGAATACGGACACTAAATACAAAAGACACCCAGTCACGTGCACAAAATAAACCAATCACACAACGGAGACAATGGGTCCATTAAATGAGGGACAGGTGCCCCAGGCACCTGTGACAGTATGTATGATAAATCTAGACAAAGTTTATATTTTGGAATTTGTGAAAATGTGGAATTACAGTAACAACTGCATATTATACTTAACTGTTAATGCAATAAAGATTATAAGTGACAATTAGAGTAACAAACAGTATTCTGTTTTCCTTGAAATCAGTCAATTGATCTGTTTACGTTAAATATCTATATGAAAAAAACTTCTGTAAAGACCATATCCTTTCAGCTGAATACGCTAATCTTGTAAAGACTACTATCTTAACTGTCATTGTGAAGTCTCCGCTGTCTGTGACAGATTAAAAATAAATCATATTTCTCAAAGCATCTGCCCTGCGGTGGATAATTGACCTGTCACGAATGTATCTTTCACCCTGTAAGCACTGGGATAGGATTTTGGTCCAGTGTAGGGGAAGGTGTCTTATAATTTTGTTAGGCTTCATGATTAAAAATGAACTGATAAGTTACACATGATTACCCCAAAAGGATTAAACTATGATTCTATGTTATTTATTATGCTATAAACATAATCATGGGCAAGAAACTATATTTCTGATGGAATTAAGAATTATAGAGCTGCCTTTCTACAAACTCAGATAATATTTGATCATGTCTTCTAACTAAAGACGTTTCCTGCAATGCTCCCCTTTGGCTGAAATACAACAAAGACCTCCGACTGATGTAGAATTTTACAGCACGTCCTGTCTTCAGCTTATTTAAAGTTTTCACGTCACTTCACTGCTGCAGTAGCTTTACCGCAGTAGCTCACATCAAAGTTTTAACACTGATGCTTATCTATAAAATGGCTTTATTCTACCTGCAGGCATCTTACAAAACCTGCTCTGTATCCTTTATTCATCGATCTTAAACCACTGTCTGTTTATGAACATTTATGGCAGAAGAAAGACTGTCCTGTACTGTCCTATTTCTGTCCTGCCACCCAATTGAAAGAACAATCTTGCCCTTGAAAATGAACAACACTAAGTCTCTGTGTATCTACAACAGAAAAGACCTTAACATTCATCCAGCCATGTTCACTTTTATCAACCTAATTCTGCAGCCAGTCTGATTAAACATGTGTTGAAAGCTATAAATGATCTAATAGTATGCTCATATCTCCTGTTATATCCATTATTACATAATATAAAATAATATGGGATGTTTTATTTATAGTAATGACTTAGTATCTTGTTTCATAACCTTAATACCCATAATTGCTGAGTAGAAATAAATGAAAAGGTACAGAGGCCATAGATCTGTGTGTGCTACTAAATAATGGATAAGGCACAGGTATCACCATGTCACATAAAACCCAGGCTCTCCTCTCTACTCCACTGCATTCCTGAACATGAAGGTTGGGATTAGTGAATAATTCAGGCCAAATCAGTTTACAGAGCCTCGATCAGACTTCACTTTGAGTCTGACTGGCTGTGTGCACCAGCTGGACTGACAGTGGACAGTATTTTCCATCCATCTCCTACTTTTTTTTCTCCCCATTTGTGGATACTATTGAACCTGAACGTCATGGCACCATGGTACACAGACTGTTAGGGTTGCCTGATTTCTGCCTTCCTGCATTGCTGCTTCCCTTTTTTCTGTATGGTAAGCCAAATGTACATTTCATATTCATGCCCTAATATCTAAATGATTTAGATTTTAAGATCTAGTTCATTTATAGTTTATTTTGTTTCATATTATATTTACATCAGGGTTAGAGATCTCAGACCCCGGGCAAGTGGTGTATAAAGAAGCAAGGATTAGTGCACTAGTGGAGCATCAAGTGACCTTAAATTGTGGTACCACTATTCCTGATATCTATATCTGGAGTTTCACTAAACCAGGTACTGAGAAGATTCAGGCTGTAGTGTATAACTTTGGAAAGGGTCCGAAGTTTCAGCAGCTGACTCATGATCTAGGGGATCTGAACATTACGAGCTATAGTGCTTCACTGTTCACCTCAAAGGCACTAGTTGCATCTGAGGGCCTGTATACCTGCCAGGCTCTTTATGACACTGCAGAAGGAGCTCAACTGTTCTATTACTATGTATATCTGAGAATTTTAGGTAAGTAACAATCACTGAAAGGTTTTAGAAGTATAGTGTTAGTGCCCATATATGTGTGTGTGTGTGTGTGTGTGTGTATCATGGTCAACACATTGACCACTGACTTACCGACCTAAGCTAAACTATGAAAGACATGTTAGTTGTCCTATACATATTTTTTTTCTTATGTCATATGTTTTTTTCCCCAATGTGACAAAGTAGTTAGTAATGCATTAATAGTTACATATATACATTGACCAAAAGTTGAACTTGTTTTAGTGCCTGTGACTGAACCCTACATTCTGCTAAGTGACTCATCGGCAGCTGAGGGATCATCATTTTGGATGAGCTGTAACCTAAAGAATGGCACGAGTCCTATTCATTACATTTGGGTGCACGAGAGCCTCAGTGGATTGGCCACAGTGTTGGCTAAAAGTAACAGCAGCTTACTATACATCACCTGGCTGACACGCAACCACACAGGCTGGATTAGATGCATGGCGAAGAACGAGGTCAATGAACAGCAGAGTGACCGTATCTGGTTAAATGTCACATGTAAGTGTCCAAAAGTTCTGACCAAAAACTTGCTCTGAGTTGATGTTTGCATTAAACTTTACTGAATACAAACCACAACCCCAAGTTTTAATGTATTATGTTGTATACTTGGACATGGTGGCTTAATGATGCTCTGATGCATCATTAAGCCTGATGTTGTGGATCCAGGTTCAAATCCAGATCTGAGTGGAGTTTCATGTTCATCCTGTGTTCACGTGGGTTTCCTCCGGTTCTCTGTTTTCCTTCCACAGTCCAAAAACATGCTTTAAATTGTGTGTGTAAGTGAGTGAGTACTCAGCACCTGAAACATGCTTCCCTGGGCATGAGAAACCCCCCCTGCAACCCTAGTATAAGATTAAGCAGAAGATAATGGATGGATGGATGTTTGGATGTTGTATACTTTTAAATTAACTATGCATATTTTTTAGATGGTCCAGACATCCCTGAGATTGGGGTCACAGCCTATTCAGTAATTGAAGGTGGCTACGCAGCGTTGGAAAATAGGAATACCACTTTCACCTGCAAGGCCAAATCAAATCCTTCCAGTCAGTATATCTGGATTTACAACAACTCAGAAATTTACACTGGACCACAGCTTTCCATCGGCAGGATCATGCGTGTGCATGCAGGTTTCTACACCTGTTTGGCTAAAAACACCTACCTTAATACATACACGCAAAGCAATGTCAATTTTTTCGTTTACTGTAAGTGTGATGGTTCTTTTCTACTTAAATTCATAAGGTCTAATTGAATGTTGTACTGCATGGCTATAAAAAAAGTCAGCGTTAGGATGTTATGGCCCAGGCTCAGCAACATTAGATGGTAATACAAAAGGTTTTTCTTCCAACAGATCCACCAGATGGTACCCCTTTGTGTTCTACCCTCTCAACAAACAACTACGCTGATTTGGCTCTTATCTGTATCTGGAATGGAGGTGACCCTCCACCTAGACTGACCTGGAGTGCGAATGTGATTGAAAGTCAGCTATGGGGAATCGGTAATTTCACCTGGATCCAGCCAGGCTCAGAGACTGCTAATAACTCTTTATTTATCTGCCATGGCACGCACGTTGCACTAAACGTAACCCGGAGTTGCAGTACAAGGGCCTGTCAGTATGACTTTAATATATTTTTTTTTTGTGTGTGTGAAACAATTTATTTTGATGAAACAGCATTAAATTACTTAATGTTTTCTAGGGCTGCCCTATGGAGATCCACAATGCTCTGTCAATTTCAGTCAAAACAATGAGTACTTGGTGCTCTCTTGCTCCTGGGAGGGAGGTTCTCCTCAGGCTCAGGTCTGGTGGGTCTCAAGCTCTGGTGACGTTCAAGGTACCCGTGAAGAGAACGCCACCATCTTGATCTTGCGCTCCAGTTCAGTTTACAGTGACATGTCATTTGTATGTCATGGCAAACATCCATTAAGTAAAGAAACCAGGACATGCTTGTTAAAACTGGGTAAGAACCCACCACTGTACAATTAAACACATTTTTATTATATATGTGAAAGATGCTATGAATGACCATATTTATGCTCTCTTAATCTTCTACACTGCCCTCTGGACCCCAGAGAGACCAGTCTTATTGCCTCAGCAGAATGTAGTCTCTGTATTTGAAGGCAACGATATCCAACTCTCTTGGATGCTGAACAAAACCTTTCCTCCGATTATAAAGGTCACCTGGTACAACAGTTCGAAACAGATCATTGGAAATATAACCAAGAAGTATGTCTTGCAGCAAGCTGAACCCTGGTTAAACCTGACTGTGAGGGAAACGGACAGCGCAGTAGACAGTGGACAGTACTGGTGCTCTGCTGCCAACGCTTTTGGAGTCACACAGATCCCAATTTTGCTTCTAGTAATGAGTAAGTTGGAAGGCATTCTTAAAAAAAGCTATTTGTGGCAGGGGTTTAGAGGGACTATGTGTAGGGGGAGGTGGAACAAAAGGTGTGTACACAGACTAGACAAGCTGGGGTTTATAAGGCGTGATGGTACAACTTGGCTTTGCCCCCCGCCTCCCCCACCAGCATTGTCTGTTCCTTTTCGCTCTGCTACACTTTTTAAATATGCACCTGGAATGACTAGGAATGTATTTAACCTCTTGTCTCATTCAGGGTACCCCATGCCTCCAAATGTGACCATAAGCAAGGTTACATACAGCGGGCGCCAGAGGACAGATGTAAGAATTGAATGGTTGACCAAAACAGATGGTGACTTCACTGGGTTCTTTATTGAACATCAAAAGCTTCCTGTTCTTCAAGCCAAAAGTGAGATCATTCCTCAGTGGCAAAGGGTGTCGGAAAATCTGGCGCCCAACACACACAGTTACCAGATAACCAACCTAGATCCCGGCAGTGTGTATGCTTTTCGTGTGACGGCACTTAATCGCCGTACTGTTGGACATTTCTCAGAAATGAAAAACCCAGGTAAGCACATATAAACACCACTGTGAGTCTATTATTATACTGAATGAATCTAACAAATCACTGCATGTACTGACAGTGGCAATGCCAGTATCCAAACCTTACATCCTGCTCAGTGAATCCTCACCAGTAGAGGGCACATCAGCATGGATGAGCTGTGGTCTGACAGAAGGGACAGAACCGGTTTCCTACACATTTGAACTGGAGGGTCGCAACGGGCCGATTTCCATACTGTCTGAGAACAACAGCAGTTCAATTAACATCTCAGTGACCCGTGATCATACAGGTTGGTTAAGGTGCCTTGCCAGGAATGAGGTAAACCAGCAGCGCAGTGACCGCATCTGGCTGGATGTCATATGTAAGTCACATCTTTGTATCCTTCTTTACACTATTAATGTAAAAGCTATATAATATGAGAAGCAGCAATATTATTAATTTTAACAACTATTTCTTCTTAGTTGGTCCAGACCTACCTTATATTGACATAACTCCCAACTTGGTTATGGAACGAGGTTATTATGCCTTGGAAAAAGACTCTGTTTCACTAATATGTCAAGCTGCCTCTAATCCTCCTAGTCAGTACGTCTGGTTCTACAACAACACAGAATTCTACACTGGCTCACATCTTACTATTACCAATATTCTGCGAGGTAACACAGGCAACTATGTCTGTCTGGCCCAAAACACATACCTCAATGCACGTTCCAAGAAAACCATCAGTCTCACTGTTTACTGTGAGTGCACATCCCATTCCAGTCAGTTTATATAAACCTCTTGTTTTTGACTGGTACATGATATGTGTCTTTTATATCAAACATATACCTTTCATATGTTAAAAAAAATCCTCAACAGATGCCATACATCTCTTTTCATAGATGCACCAAATGGAGGTCCATCTTGTTCCGTTATTCCAGTAAATAATTACACTGACCTGGGTCTCCTCTGTGCGTGGAGTGGAGGTTATCCCCCAGCTACTCTACGCTGGAATACATATTCAAATAATGAAAAAGAAAGCACCAATAATGTCACTCGGATTCAGCCAGGACCGGAAACCACTAACAACTCTGTGTTCACCTGCAGTGGCTCACATATTGGACTGAGCACACCCCAGAGCTGTAGCACCAAAATATGTAAGTAAGCATTATTTACATTCGGAATTTAGCATTTTTATCAGAGAGACCTGGATTTACCATGTTTTGATACAATTATCCTGTTCATTTCATTTGAATTTAAATTTAATGGTTGGTGTTCAGGTATTTCTTTATTCGACAAACATGAAATATACATAGAACATCAAGTAGGTTTTAATAGAAATAATGCAATAAAAGACAAAAAAAGAACTATGAAAATCTACCAAGTTTAAATATAGTGTTCTTCATAAATCATTTACTGAGAGGTGTAACATTATTAAGAACCTTATAGAATCATATAATCTGAAAAACTAAGATCACAGATCTGTTTAATTCACAATGGGCAGCCTGTATTTTCAGATATGCCATATGGTGAACCCAAGTGTTTCGCCTATGCAACACTTAATAATGAGTACCTGATGCTGTCCTGCTCCTGGGAGGGTGGCTCTCCTCGGGCGTTGCTATGGTGGTCCTCCAATTCAGAGGATTTTCAGGGTACAGCTGAGGAGAACTCCAACATCCTGGTTCTGCGCTCCAGTGCCATCTATAGTGGCAAAGCTTTTGTGTGCCATGCCAAACACCCGCTGGCTAAAGAGAACAAGCAGTGCATTTTAAAACTCGGTAAGAAAAGACCTGTTTGTTATTATTAGTTTTTTTTTTTATTCTTGAATTTCAAAATGCATTTCATTTCCAGAGGCGCCTGTTTTGATGACTCAGCGCAGTGTAGTTTCAGTCTACGAGGGCAACGATGTGCAGCTAACCTGCATCTTAAGTAAAAACTACCCTGCAGTCACAGAGATCACCTGGTACAACAACTTAAAGCAGAACGTTGAGGCAACATCTGAGAAGTATGTTTTACAGCAAGCAGCAGCTTGGTATAATCTCACAGTGCGGGAAACAGACAGCAAGATGGACAGTGGACAGTACTGGTGCTCTGCTGCTAATGCTGTTGGAGGATCAGAAATCCCCGTCTTATTGCTGGTGATGAGTAAGTTGTTTGCATTTAGCATTTTGCCAATACCTGGTTTTGTACCCGTGTTGAAATGAAAAAGTACACCACCTATGCTGGCCGAATAGTTTTACCTGACAGCAAATCCATAGTATTTAAAACCTTAAGAAGCACTGCTCTTTGCAGGAGTCATCCAGCACCCAAATAACACAGGCTCTGTGGGCATCCTGATGATCACAAAATGAAGTAAAGTGGAAATAAACTATGTTAAAAAGGATGAAAAAAATTATAAAAGTGCCTTTACATGGTAATTAGAACAAATAAAATAGACAACAGGTGCGGAAACAAGATGTGTCTAAGTGTTTGGTGAGTGTTACAGTGTACATCTGTATTAATGTTGCATGTTTGCAGATCATCGTTTGTTTGAATGTTTTGATTCAGGGTACCCAATGCCACCGAATGTGACCATCAGTAAGATCGTATACATCAGCCATCAGAGGACAGATGTTATTGTGGAGTGGCTGCTGCAGAAGGACGGTGATCTTACAGGGTTCTATATTGAGAGTCAGAGGTTCATTACACGTGGAGAAAAAGAGGATATTATTCCTACCTGGCAGAAAGTAGCAACAGATCTAGAACCCAGCACCCGAAGCTATCAGATCACTAATCTGGATCCCAGTGGGAAATATGCTTTTCGTGTGACAGCTGTCAATCAACGTACAACTGGGCATGCTTCAGAGTTTAAGACCCCGGGTAAGAGCAACATTATCATCTGCTTTTTAATTCTACCTCTCTGTTTATTTGTATAAAGTTTTTTTTTATTCCACATTATGTGTGTAAACAATGGAAATGTAGATGTAACAATAGCAAATTTTAATGAAACTGATAAAATTATTAATTTGATTAAAAAAGCAGGTGAAACAGATTTTACTATTATACAATTTATCCATGCTGCTCCAACCCCCCACCCCCACCCCACTCAACCCCAACTGACTTAAAGGTCTTAAAATTAAACCTTATCTTTGTATTTTATGGTAAAATGATGTGTGATGAAAATATATTTTGGAAAAAGGTGAATAAATACCCATTCTACATTTAGTTGCCCCACCATTCCAGGCATATCCTGCTGTTATTGGAGCAGCTGTTGGTGGGATGCTTTTGGCAATAGTAGCTACAGTGCTTCTCTTTATTTATGTGCTGCGGAATCGTAACAGCAGCCCACGTGAGTGTCACAGATAAATTTACAATAGAGATCCAAACGCATACTGCAGATCTATATTACAATACATTAATATGGTTTCTTTATTTAACAGGTCTTCATGACATGCTATTTGGCAGGTAAAATAACCCTTAAATACACAATATAAACAAGTAATGATTTTAAGGTCTAAGTTGTACTGAGGATGACCAAGACTACAGTCTATATCTATAAAATAAGTGAAAATGTTGAAATGGACATTGAATATAGACAAATGGAGGTTATAAATGAGCTGATTTGTGCATCTTTGCAACCTGAGCAGAATTCATTTAGTTATTTTACACAGAAGCCAGTCCAGAGAAAACATTAACATTATCCCTGAGGATGAAAATGTTGGAGGAACAGATGTAGAGGAGAGCAAAGCAGAAACAAGTCAAGGTAGCAGAATTATTTGAATAAAACATGAAGACTGGTGAGATTATGCTTTCATTTTAATCCTTTTAAATATTTTCCAGTGGCATCTATAGAACTACCAAGTGCTGCTGCATTATCCACAAGCCTTTCCCCAGAGAGGACACAGGCAAAGTCAACCTGACCAGCAGTCTCTCAAGCAGCAAGGCAACTTTATTCCATTAACTAAAACACAAAACATTTTCAAAGGTCATATGCACTTTAAGGTCATATGCATCTGAATAACAGGACTTATTTAGAAATTAAAAGTTTTTTTTTTTAAAGATTAACCAATGTCTAAGGATAAACTGGTATAAAACAGCTCATTTTTTGCTATTTTGTGGAGGTTCCTCTTCCATTTCATGATTTTGTTCCAGTGGGCAAACCTTATTTAAGACCTTTACTGATAAATCCCCTATTTCTTTAATATAACTCTGCTTCTTATACATTACCTTCTTTAATATAAAATGCTTTTCTTAATTTGATGCCTATTAATCAAATTCTGGTTAACAAAGAACAGAGGCATCTTTCGTGTTCAGTAAAACCAAAAAGAAAAACATATGCACACACTAGGGAACAAAATAATAGATTTTTTTTACTCACTTTGCATTTAAACACATTGTTGTTCTCACACTGCCTAAGGTACAAACACATTTCTTAAACCCAAATTAAATATGTTTTTTTAATATTATTCACATTCACAGTCTGTTAGTCAGAACAAATGACACCCTACTGAATGAGTTTTTTAAGATGATTTTATTCTTGTGTCAGGGTTACAATCTCATAATGATGTTACTTATACTTAACACCCAGAGCACATAATGGCTTGTCAGGCATTGTAATGTATAATG
Source organism: Corydoras maculifer (assembly GCA_019802435.1). Taxonomy (NCBI): domain Eukaryota; kingdom Metazoa; phylum Chordata; class Actinopteri; order Siluriformes; family Callichthyidae; genus Corydoras; species Corydoras maculifer. The sequence continues at coordinate 2,399,672 of JAFMOD010000766.1, forward strand.
TATTATTCATGACATACTTTCAATTTTATAATGTATTTTAATAAAGGCTTTTTCGAAAGTGTTTTATTATGTGATGTTTTATGCATTTGAAAAACAGATTAGGGCGGCACGGTGGCTTAGTGGTTTGCACATTCGCCTCTCAGCGCTAGGGACTCCCGGTTCGAATCTCCATCTGGGAGGCGTTTCCATGTTCTCCCTGTGTCTGCGTGGGTTTCCTCCGGGTTCTCCGGTTTCCTCCCACAGTCCAAAAACATGGATGAAGTCAATAGAGTTTTCCAAATTGCCCCATATAGAGTGTGTCTGTCTGAGTGAGTGTGTGCCCAGCTATAGTTTGGTGCCCTGTCCTGGGTGTATCCGCCCAGCGCCCGAAAAGTTCTCCCCTGGATGGGCATGGGGAGGCCCCCCGCGACCCTAATATAGGATAAAGCGGAAGATAATGGATGAATGAATGAAAAACAGATTACTAACTAGAATAATCTAATGCTTATGTGTAGTATTCTGACCTCAGTGACCCATTATATCAATAATCAATAATTCTTTGTTGCAGTTTGACAGAATATATGTATATTCATGTTAATAGAAAACACAAACTTTTAAACATTTTATTCTAACAAGCCACATGGAGTGTAAACATAATAAAGTGTACAGCTGCATGACATTTCATCAGTGAACGTCCCACCTGATGGAATGCTACAATGCCCATCCAAACTTCAGTTCTCAATAAAACATGAAGCATCATCATGTCATTCTAAACCGAAATGAGGATCAATAAATAATTTACAACAATTCAGCTCATGAAGATAGGATCAGCTCCATTACGGCTTCAGCTGCTCTGTCTACACTGACTGATTGCACTGGACACTTGGATTCCTGATAATTTTCAAACAGGGAAAAGACACTGGACACAAGATAAAATTATGCCATCATGATACACAGGCTGTCTGAATTTTTTCTACCTGTATTTCTACTTCCTTTCCTGAAAGGTAAGATGCTTCCAATGATGAGTTTGACCACTTGCACCTTGAGCTAGGATAAAAGTTTCTGATAATATGTAAGCTTCAAAAATTTATATAATTAAAAAAAGACTGTGATACACAAGTTAAAACTATATTAAATACAAATAAATATCTGTTATTTTGGAAACGATGACAGACTGCCATTTTTTTCTTAAAGTGACACAACATCAGGCTCCAGCCACAGAATTTGTAACTTGAAACTCTATCATTTGAGATGTAATCAAGAATGTGACTGTGCAATTATTGTTGTAGGAAATTAAGACATTCATTAATATCCTCTCACCAAATTAATAAATACATCTTTTTGTTTTTACACACATTCTCCATTTTATCACTCCCATTTTGTAGTTCTACAATTACAGAGTATAGTTTGTCTATAATTATAATGATAAAAAGAAGGTATTATTTAGGTGGTGGATGATTCTCAGCACTGCAGTAACATAAACATGCCCATCACAGAGCAGACACACATATAAACATGATCTACCTATATAAAAAGAATAATAATTATTTTCATACGATAATAATAATAATAATAATAATAATAATAATAATAATAATAATAATAATAATAATAATAATAATAATAATAATAATAATAATGCTCATGACACAACACAATTCAATACATTGGTATTATGATAATTTACTATAAACTACTTACTAATAAGACAACTTACTTAAAATATGGCAATGTGGAAAAAAGTCCTCATCCCGTTCTGCAGAGATTTTTCAGTTTTTAACAAGCTTGTGTCTTTATTCGATATAAATTGAAACGCTAACTAACTACTTAGCTCGCCAAAGTTTTTAAGAGGGCTCGCGTGTTTGACCGCGCATGCGCATTAAGATGTTCGTCTGATCATTCGTCACTGTTTTGAACGTCTGTTAAGTGTGAAACACCGGATTTACGGATTCATGATATATTCACATTCAGGAATTAAAACTAGAAACCTTTATGCTTTAATGCGACCTGCACTTGTATATGTCTATATTATGACAACATAACCTTCTACAATAACATTAAACTTGACTTAAAGTTCCACATATTCATCCATACATTATCAATAATTCCTCTACTAGAGTCGTGTGGGGGAGTTCCAATCCAGGGGAGAACTTCCCAATTTCCAAATAAACTATTACTTATATAGTCAATATATTTGTGTACATCATATTTTTTGGGGGAATAAATTGGATTTTGGAAGTCCAAGCCCATGTCCAAGTACAGTGAGTTCTTAACCTGATCTGAGCAACAAATCAACATTGTGACATCATTGTGTCTGTTTCCTTGTTTCTCTAAGACTGTACTCTGGTTCAAGTGCTGGAGATAGCAGACCCTGGGCAGGTGGTGTACAGGGAAGCCTGGATCAGTGCAGTAGTGGAGCATGAAGTAACCTTAGAATGTGGTTCCTACATCCCTGACATCTACATCTGGAGTTTTACCAAAGCAGGCACTGACATGAGTCGAGCCCTATCGTATAACTTTGGAAAAAGTGCTAAAGTGCAGCAGCTGGCCAAGGATCTGGGCTTCATGGACTTCATGAAAAACAATGCATCTCTGTATACAGAGAAGCTTATTCTTCTGTCAGAAGGCTTGTACACCTGCCAGGCTCTTTATGATTTTGCTGAAGGAGCCCAGCTTTACTATTATTATGTGCACTTACATGTTTTAGGTAATTGGCAGACTGTATAATGTACATGTCTAAACTCTCTCAAAACTCCTTAACACACTCACAACCTATTTTTATGATTGCGTTATAGTTCCAGTAACCAAACCTTCCATTCTTCTAAACAACTCCTCAGCAGTTGAGGGCTTGTCATTATGGATGAGCTGCGATCTGGAAAACGGTACTGATCCCATTCACTACACTTGGGAGCAGGAGAGCCATAATGGTCTGGTCACATTAATAACGGAGAGTAACAGCCATCTGCTTAAAATTCCTCTGGTGAACCGTAACCACACCGGCTGGTTTAGGTGCCTGGCCAGGAATGAGGTGAACCAACAGCACAGTGATCATATCTGGTTAGATGTTTTATGTGAGTATGACATAGTAAAATTTGTAATTTGGAGATGGTTAATCACCACTCTGACAGTATTGTTTAAAACATATATACAGAGTATGGTTTTGATTCTGTTGCAGGGTTTTGAATGTGAATGCTTTAAGGGTAAAATATTAACAGCAAAAATATTTTATCAACATCGTATCATTATAACATAATTCTGCTTTATTTAGATGGTCCTGACATACCGCAAGTCAGTATGTTGGCCTACACATTAACAGAGCCTGACTGTTCAGCTATGGAAAATGAAGACATATCTCTCATTTGTCAAGCTTCCTCCAACCCTCCAAGTCAATATGTCTGGTTCTTTAACAACTCTCAGGTCTCTATTGGAGCTCAACTCAACATCACCAAGCTCCAGCGTGTCGACAGTGGAAACTATGCCTGTCTGGCACAGAATGCTTATCTTAACACCCGCTCCAAGAAAACTATCACTCTAAATGTCTACTGTGAGTAAAACATGTCCACAAAGAACAAAGAGAACAGTGTTCTGTCTTAAAGATTAAACATCTAATTTAATTCCTAATCAGAGGGCATGTTAATTTTAGGACCTATTCTGACCAAGTTTAAGAAACTGCTTGTGTAATCGTACAATGACTTTTCATTATTTAGTGTTACTTAATGACAACCAACCAGTAAAGGGGAGTTTTTACCATTTAACATGTTTTAATGTGTACTTCACTTCACAGACCCACCAGTCGGTATACCGACTTGTTATACTGTTCCCACAAATAATTACACTGACTTGTCCCTTTTCTGCTCATGGGAGGGAGGATTCCCTGCAGCTACCCTCAGTTGGAGCTCATTCAACCATGTGGGCAATGTAGAGGGTCGCAGTAATATAACTTGGATTCAGCCAGGGCCTGAGACGCCTAACAACTCCGCATTTACTTGCCAGGGCAAACATGCTGCACTCAACATCACCCAGAGTTGCACAACCAAAACATGTAAGTATAAATAAGTAAGTACTTATTTAAGAATTTATTGAAATGTATTCATGTGCAAAAAAAGGAGCTCATGTGCACTTGCATAAAAGATTTTCTTTCACAGGGTTGCCACAGGGGGAACCCAAGTGCTTTGCAAATGCCACGTACTATAATACATTATTGGTGCTGTACTGTTCCTGGGAGGGTGGATTCCCTGAGGCTCTGCTGTGGTGGAGTGCAGGTTTAAGGGACATGCAGAGTAATTCTGAAGAAGGCTCCAACATCTTTATCCTGCATCTCAATGCCAGCATCAGTGGAGAGATATTTGTGTGCAATGCCAAGCATCCACTGATTAAAGAGACAAAACAGTGCCATATAAAATTAGGTAAGATTTGTGCAAAAGTATCATTATTTATCTGAAACTGTTCAGTCATTACCTACATTTCACTGTGTCTCATCCTCCTAGAAGCTCCAATTTTAAATACTCATCAGAGCACAGTGTCCGTTTATGAGGGCAATGATGTGGAGCTCACCTGTGCTCTTAACAGAAGCTACCCTGCAATCACAGAGATTGCTTGGTACAACAACACCCAGCAGAAAGTGGGTGACCTGCCTAAGAAGTATGTCATTCAGAAAACTGATGCCTGGTTTAACCTGACTGTTAAGGAAGCAGACAGTGTGGTGGACAGTGGATACTACAGATGCTCTGCAAGCAACTCTGTGGGAAGATCAGAGATCCGCATTTATTTACTTGTAATGAGTAAGTGAAGCACAATGTTGACATAACACGCCTGACATTATTGTGTTGACATTATTATTATTATTATTATTATTATTATTATTATTATTATTATTATTATTACCCTATCGGGAGATAATGAATGAATGAATGAATTTAGTCAACATGACATTCTCTACAAAACTTTATTTGTTGTAATCTACAGTTTTTGCATGATATCTTAATGAAAGTTAATGACTAGATTCTACTGATTTTCTGATTCAGAGTATCCAGTGCCTCCAAATGTGACCCTCACTAAGATCCTATACAGTAAGCGTCAGAGGACTGATGTTTACATTGAATGGCTCATTAAGACCAATGATGAATTAACCGGATTCCTCATTGAGATTCAAAGTGACACTGTGCCACAATGGCAGACAGTTCCAGCTAATCTAAAGCCCGATACTCACAGCTACCAGATCACCAATCTGGATCCTGGTGGCAAATATGCAGTTCGCGTGTTTGCTGTCAATCATCGCACCAAAGGTTATCCCTCTGAGATCAGGAATCCAGGTAAGATCTGATATAGCACTTTAATACTTTACATATGAAGTATAATGTGTTAATATTTAACTTATCGGTTTAACAGTGTCAGTACCTGTATCCAAACCCAAAATTCTCCTGAGTGACCACTCAGCTGTAGAAGGCACTTCAACATGGATGAGCTGTATTTTGGAGAATGGTACAGATCCTATTCACTATGTGTGGCAGCATGAAAACCACAGTGGGCTGGTGGGTATATTAACTGAGAATGAGAGCAATATGATCAACATTACGGCAGTGACCCGTAATCACACTGGTTGGTTTAGCTGCCTAGTTAGGAATGACGTCAGCCAACAGCAAAGTGACCGTGTCTGGTTAGATGTCACATGTAAGTAAAGTATCTAACATCTTTAATGTAATAGTATTAAAATATAATAGTGTTATTTTTGCCTAATGTTTAATCACAATGGTGCTTCATTTCACCCAGATGGTCCTGACCTGCCTTGGATAAATGCTGCTGCTGTTTATTCAGTCACTGAGAGTGGCTACTCGGTCAAAGAAAAAGATAATATTTCTCTTATATGTCAAGCCACATCAAATCCTCCCAGTCAATACATCTGGATTTACAAATCCCAGATCTACAGTGGAGCACAGCTCACTTTTACCACAATCCTCAGAACGCAGACTGGCAACTACACCTGTCTGGCTCAGAACACTTACCTCAACACTCACTCCAGGAAATCCATCACTCTCACTGTCTATTGTAAGTGCAATTTCATACCAGGTACATGACAGCACCAGACCACTACATGGATAAGTGTATTTCAGTCCTGTCTGGCTGTCAGCAGCCCATTTAACAGCCCATTCAGTGCAGTTGATAAAGCACTGTTTCCTGAAACTAAAAGAAATGTCATAAAAAATGTGAAGATTATTTTCTATTTAAAACCTTAATCTGTCACATTTTTGTAGAAAAGGTTTTAAGTCTACCACATGGCAGACACACACATTAATACAGCAATTAGCACTACCACCTCACAGCAAGGAGGTCTTGGGTTCAATTCTAGCTGGATAGAGTCTACATGTCCAGTACCTGAGTGGGATTACTCCAGGTACTCTGATTTCATTGTCACATTCCAAATACATGCTGATGGGTGTAATGGAGATACTAATTTCCCCTCTGCTTTTGTCATTTGTGAATAATAAAGGAAAGACATGATGATGTATCTTATGAACCTTCAACATTAAACTCTATGGATCAGAATAAGAGTAAACTGACCTTTAGAGTAGCCAAGGTTTGAATAAGTCTGACACAGCTTTAACAATATTAACAATGATTTTTAACAATATTGCATTGATTGTCATCTTCAGATCCACCAGATGGAATTCCAACATGCTCCATATTCACAACATCTAATTACACCGACCTGGCTCTTTTCTGTATGTGGGAGGGAGGCTTCCCTCCAGCTTTCCTGAAATGGACCTCATATGGCAACATTACAGAAGGAATATCTAACATCACTTGGATACAGCGAGGGCCTGATTCTGTTAACAATTCTGTATTTACCTGCTATGGCTCACATGTTGCAATGAAGGTCAACCTGAGCTGCAGCATCAGGACATGTGAGTTATGAATAAATTAAGTTTACATTAATATATGTTATTTAAACATCATAAATATATGTAAATAAAAGCCAGATTTTCTTGTTTGTTTCTCAGTTTTGCCCAATGAAGAACCCATTTGTTCTGCAAATTCCAGTCATAATAATGAGCACCTGATACTTTTCTGCTCTTGGGAGGGTGGTCTTCCCCAGGCTCTGCTCTGGTGGGCTTTGAGTTCAGGAGATGTTATAAGTCCATTTAGCAAGAATTCCAACATGCTGACTATGTCGTCAAGTGCAGTCTACAGTGGCAGTGAGCTGGTGTGTCATGCTAAACACCCCCTGCTTAAAACAAGCAAGCAGTGTGTAGTAAAACTGGGTAAGAACAGTGTGCAAATGTAAATAACTATACTTGAGGATATGAAGACATTAAATCATTGTTTGCTTTAGATGCACCAATCTTGGCTTCTCAGAGAAATGTGGTCTCAGTCTACGAAGGCAGTGATGCTCAACTCACCTGTAATTTAACTAAAAGTTATCCAGTAGCCTCAGAGATCATATGGTATAACAATACCAAACACAAGGTGGGAAATGACTCATGGAAATATGTCCTTCATCAAGCCACTGGTTGGTCCAGGTTGACTGTGCGGGAGACTGATGGTATGACAGACAGTGGGTTATATATGTGTGCAGCAACAAATGCTATTGGAGAAGCAAAGATTCCCATTACAGTGATGGTAATAAGTAAGTGCACTATGTCCCTAATTTAAGCAATATATTAGATTTGAATTTAATTATTTCAGAGATTGGTTTTACACAATATAAGTTTACCAGATGAATTCAGACATTAAGTAAATAATGTTGTTTACTGCAGTGCCTGTTTCCAAACCCTACATCATACTGAGTGACTTGTCAGCAGTGGAGGGCATGTCACTGTGGATGAGATGTGTTATAGAAAAAGGCACTGATCCAGTGAACTACACATGGGAGCAGGAAAGTGAAAACGGGCTTTCAACAATCCTGGCTAGAGGAAACAACAGCATGCTCACTCTCACCAAACTGACTCGTAACCATACAGGATGGTACAGGTGCCTGGTCAGGAATGAGATCAACCAGCAGCAAAGCGACCGTATCTGGCTGAATGTTTTATGTAAGTAAAAGCTGAGTTTATATAATTATATTTAGAGAGAAAAATGATGCATAGGATGCATAATAAAGTGAACGTTGTTTGCGTTGTATGTTGTATATTTGCGTCTTATTGTCATTTTAATGCATTTTTGGACAGTTGGTCCAGACGCACCTCAGATCGATGTCACGGCATTCTCAGTAACAGATCGAGGCTTCTCAGCAGTGGAAACTGGAAATGTCTCGCTTGTCTGTCGAGCGTCCTCAAACCCCCCCAGTCAGTATGTCTGGTTCTTTAACAACTCTCAGGTCTATATCGGCTCACAGCTCAACATCACCAAGATCCTGCGTGTACAAGCGGGATATTACTCTTGCTTGGCTCAGAATTCCAAAACTAACACTCGGTCCAGGAAAACCACAGCTCTCACTGTTTATTGTAAGTGCTCGAGGCTTCTGCTGTCAATCATTTTAAAAAACAAAGAAAAGAAGTAGTGCTATCCTGGTTCTATCATACTGTATTCATTGTTCATGTCATGTATCTCTGCAGTGCTTTACTGTATAAGTTACTCTTTAACAAGAAACACCTGATCTGAGCATCTTATCTCAAACCTACATGAAGGCGTGTCACCTTTCCTCCACAACTAGGATAAATTAGTGCTAATTGTAAAGATCTTGTGTCACACCACTGTTTTTTCCCTCAGATCCACCAGAGGGCTTTCCAACTTGTTCAGTACACGCAGTCAACAACTACACCGATTTAGCTCTAATCTGTTCCTGGGTGGGAGGATCCCCTTCATCTACACTAACCTGGAGTTCAAATATGAATGGAGACAGTCTACAAGGTTTAAATAATATTACTTGGGTTCGAGCAGGTCATGAGACTGCTAACAACTCTGTATTCACCTGTCACGGCTCACATGTTGCCGTAGGTGGTGCACAAATCTGCAGCGCCAGAACATGTAAGATTGTGATCCATATGCTAATCTCATTGCTTTTGATATGAATGAAGTTCTAGTATCTGAACCATTTCCTGTGCTTTCCAGGGCTTCCTCATGGAGATCCCAAGTGCTTTGCATATGTGACTCGTGAGAACGAGTACCTGATGTTGTCCTGCTCCTGGGAGGGTGGATTTCCTCTGGCATTATTGTGGTGGGATTTCAGTTCTGGAGAAATTCAGGGTACATCTGAGGAGAGCTCCAACATCCTGATTCTGCACTCTAGTACCACATATAGTGGCAAAGCATTTGTATGCTATGCCAAACATCCTCTGGCTAATGAGAGCAAGCAATGTGTTTTAAAGCTAGGTCAGGACTTTTTTGCTAGACATTTCATTTTAACAGTCAACGGCAGTTCTGTTTTTTAATTAAACTTTGTCTTGCAGAGGCACCGGTGTTGATGACTCAGCGCAGTGTAGTTTCAGTCTACGAGGGCAACGATGTCCAGCTCACGTGTATCTTAAGCAAAACCTACCCCGCTGTCACCGAAATCACGTGGTTTAACAATGTAAAGCAGAATGTTGGTGATACACCTGAGAAATATGTTTTACAGCAAGCAGCAACCTCCCTGAACCTGACCGTGCGGGAAACAAGCAGCATGATGGATAGTGGACAGTACTGGTGTTCAGCCGTCAATGCTGTCGGAGGCGCTGAGATCTCTGTTTTACTTCTTGTGAAGAGTAAGCCCAACCCATCTCGTGTTTGACCCTAATCAGAGTATCATTACACACAGCGATTGGTTTTCCGTCTAAAGCTATTATTATAAAGCTGAAACTAAAGATCCTGATTGATCTCTATTTGCTGTTTTGATTTAGAGTACCCAATGCCCCCAAATATTACCATCAGCAAGCTCAAGTACAGCAGTCAACAACGGACAGGTGTTCTAATGGAGTGGCTCGTCCATACAGAGGGTGACCTCACAGGGTTCTTCATTGAAAACAAAAGACTCCCTGCTGGTAAAAGTGAGACTGCCCCTCTATGGGAAAAAGTGACAGCGGATCTGGATCCCTCCACCCGCAGCTACCAAATTAATAATCTGGATCCGAGCAGCAAATACGCATTCCGTGTGATAGCTGTCAATCATCGCACCACTGGACATCCTTCAGAGGGCAAGAGTCCAGGTGAGAAATGCGAACTTGTGAAGTCAAGTAAACTAAAACGAGTCACCAAGTGTTTTAACATCCTGTCTTTCAGCAAACCCCCCATTCAGAGCGTATCCTGCTGTTATTGGAGCAGCCATCGGAGGCATGCTAATGGCAACAATAGTTACTGTCCTGCTCTTCACTTATTTGCTGAGGAATCACCACACAAGTTCACGTAAGAACCTGTAGGGCGTGAAAACTTACTTTAAATTTAGTTCCACAATAAGTCATGTAGGTACATTAATATTCTGTAATATGCATCTACAGGTTTTCAAGACATGATGCAATTTGGCAGGTCAGTATAGTTACTGTGAAGAATTTTGCGTTAAGATAAACTGCAGAACATATAAGACTTATAAGCATGAAGTAGAACACAGAGTCTATAAAGACAAAAAACTAAAGCACTGAAATTAAGAAGTGCCACCATAAAACTTAAATATCATCTAATGATCATTAGGGAAGGCTAGTACAGCATGTAAAGAAAGATGGACTACATTCTGTAATTGTACATTAACAAAGTGTAAATACAGTGTAACTAATCAAGATATAGATCAGAGAAACATTATCTTTATTAATGGTGTTGTGTCTGTGGTATTTCAGAGAAATTAGCCAATCCACAGAAAATATCAACTATCCAGAAGATGAATTTGTTGGAACTGCAGAGGAAGAGAAAGGAAATGGAGGAGTTTCCGGGTCATAGCTGACTTTCTAAACTGGAACCTCAAAGCCAAGATTTTGCATTTGATTATTGTGTTTCTTTTACATGTTTACCTATTTTGGTTAGAATTTGTGCACACTGGCTTTTATTCATTTTTAAGACCTTTTGTAGATTTTTTCGGTGTTCTTGGTAATAAAAAAGGAAAAAAAGAAAAAAAAAACACCTGGTTTACATCTGGTAACATCTGGTAACATCTGGTAACCTCTGGTAACACTCTAATCTGTTACGTACGTGAACCAAACATTTCATTTTACTGAGCTCCAGTATAATGATTAATTCAGGACTGTATTCTTTAGTGATCACTTAGGGATATAGTTCTTCATGGATCTTTACGCTGTGTGAGTATGTTTGTTGATGTTACATGGCGTGTAACATGAGAACCTCATCAATGAATGCAGAGAGCTCTTAGTTTTCTTCACCTGGCTTAACTCTGTATTACTGCAGCTTGAAACATGATTCACCTTTAGAACTTAGCACAGTACTGACCTCAAACAGGATGATGCAGCTGTCTGCAGATTCAGATCAGCAACTGTTATTCAATTAAGCATTTTCATGACATAAGTGCCGAGAAATTTAGCAGTCTATGCTAACAATAATTAGAGACCACAGAGAATTTTATAAATTATAATGTACTAAGTAACAGGAGCTTTTACGATATCCAATAGTTGAGTTGGCCTTTGCAGCTATTACCAGTTTCTCTCTTTCAGAAAGAACTGTGTGTTTGAGAGAACTGTTGCATTTGTAGGTCAGACATTGAGGTTGTACTATAGGGCCTGACTGAATTTGCTGTTCTAGTTGTCAAATGTGTTGGTTGGGGTGTAGTCAGGACCTCTGCAATATTAGACTTTACCAAATATCCATTAAAGGAACTTCGCACAATGTTTAAAGCATCCAAATGATTATTCACCTGACTTATGGTTATGATTAATGACTAATGGTTCATTCATACATTAATTCATTATTTCTGCTTTATCCTATATTGGGGTGGTGGGAGGCATCTAGAGGAGAATGTTTTGTTTACTACTACTTAAATTTGGTAGTTAAATGAGGAGTTGATTACACATAAATTCAAGCTGTTCATGAAATGGAATTAATAATTAATCAACAAATTCTTAATTGCAGTCACTGTCACTCATGGAAAAGGTAATTAAGACTCATTTTATTACATTGTTCCTGAGTTTCCCGCTTGCTGCACGCGAACGAATGGAAAGGTACAAAGGCCATTGATCCCGGCAAGTTCCTAAATAATGAATGACACACAGGTATCATCTCATCTCGTCATCTAAAACCCAGTCTCTCCTCTCTACTCTGAATTCCTGCAGGTAGAGAGAGAGAGAGAGAGAAAGAGAGAGAGAGAGAGAGAGAGAGAGAGAGAAGTGAATAATTCAGGCCAAATCAGTTTACAGAGACTCGATTGGCTCTCACTCTGCTTCTATCTGCCTACGTTCACCAGCTTAGCTGACAGCCCGGAGTGGAAATAACACATTATATATATATTTTTGCTCATTTTATTAAGTTTTTTTTTTTTTTAATAAAAGAAACAACGTTGGTTACCGGAGCGTCATGGCATCATGGTACACAGACTGATAGGGCTGCTGGAATTCTTCCTGATTGCATTTTTGCTTCCTTCATTTCTGCATGGTAAGAGATTCTGTATAAATGGCTAATGCAGGTATTCTGGTTTGTTGTGCAGTTTTCACCGGACCTCACCCTTAATGTGTTTTCTGTGCTACAAATAATTATGATGCCAAATGGAAGTGTAATCATATACTTTTGCCATCTTAACAATATCTTTTTAAAAAAGATTATCTGTAGATGACTATTGTCTGTTTTTTGTAAAGTCTCAGTAACAACACTTTATAAAATTCACAAGATTTGGATTTTTATACAATAATCTATAGCCCCAGTCACTGACATGAATTCAATAGTATGTAGCCATGTGATATTTCATATGTTGTTTTTTTGTTTACATGCCCGTTGCTTTCAGGTCTGGAGATTGTGGACCCAGGTCAAGTCATCTACACTGAAACCAGGACCAATGGTGTTGTTGACAAAGGAGTGATTTTGGAATGTGGCACCTCTCTTCCTGACATCTATATCTGGAGTTTCACTAAACCAGGCACGGAGACAATTCGAGCCGTGGTGTATAATTTTGGAAAGGGTCCAAAACTGCAGCAGCTGGCCAAAGATCTGGGAGACTTTAACGTCATTAGTAACAGTGCGTCTTTGTCTATACAAAAGCTTCCTTTGGCTGCAGAGGGTTTGTACACGTGCCAAGCTCTGTATGACACTGCAGACGGAGCAAGACTTTACTACCATTATGTTTACCTACGGGTTCTTGGTAAGTAAGTAAGTAAGTAGGGGCAGATCAAATTAAGGATGAGCTCAGCAATATTAAGACACAATAGGTATCTGTGTTACTTCAAATAATACAAAGTTATCATTGTGTTTAGTACGTATGCCTCTCAGGATTGATACTTACTTCCTGCTTGACGAATATGTTTCTCCTAGTGCCCGTTTCCAAACCCTACATTCTCGTGAGTGATTCCTCACCAATAGAGGGCGCATCAGTGTGGATGCGCTGTGGATTGGAGAATGGCACTGGCCCTGTTCAGTATGTGTGGGAACAGGAGAACCAAAACGGCCAGCTTACTGTACTGGCTAAAAGTAACAGCAATCTTATTAACATTACTGTTGTGACCCGCAACCACACTGGCTGGTTCAGGTGCCTCGCCAAGAACGAAGTTAACCAGCAGCAGGGGGACCGCATCTGGTTAGATGTCATATGTAAGTTTTAGCTTTTACAAACTCTGAAATTCAGTGACAGCCAGTGTAATTTGCTTAACGTAAATGCGGTTGTTACTATAGATGGTCCAGACCTGCCTCAGATTGACGTAACCCCTTACTCAGTGACAGAGAGAGGGTATTCAGCTCTGGAAAGAGAAACAGTGTCTCTTCTATGTCAAGCCTCGTCCAACCCCCCCAGTCAGTATGTTTGGTTCTACAATAACTCCCAGGTCTACACCGGACCTCAGCTCACCATCACCAAAATCCTGCGAATGCACACCGGCAATTATGCCTGTCTGGCTCAGAACACTTTTCTCAACAGTCGCTCCAAGAAAACCATCACTCTCACCGTCTACTGTGAGTCTACTGTGAGCATGACACTGATGTGTTCTTTCCTTGTTGTGCTCTTATCTGGTTGATCTCTTGTTTCATCTCAACATTCCAACTTTACTTCATCCTACACTTTTCTATGCAAACACCTGCACACCCACAATGTCAAACATCCATGATGGGAGGGAGATGTGCAGCGATATTTTATCTTCTGTCCCTGACAAGCATCTGGAAGAGGTAAACAATTCTTAAATGGTGAGACTAGGTTAAGGTTATTATGTTATTTTGTGAGCAAGAATTTTTCTGAACTGTTCTAAAACTCTTTATAGCTGTTGCCATAAATATACTGATATCATGATGTAAGTCCAAAAAGCAAAACCATGCTGGCAAAGGTCTAGTTCACATCTGTTTCTCCACTGGCCTAGTTTACAAAATAATAATAAAAAAAAAAAAACAACAACAACACTGTGTTGTGGTTTTAAATGATTGAAGTAATTTTTTTTCAGTAAAAAAAATTCCCTCTACTGCATTCAATGTTTTTCTTCCCACAGATCCACCAGATGGTGCACCATCTTGTTCTATCTTCCCAGCTAATAATTACAATGACTTGGCATTGTTTTGCACATGGGTGGGTGGATACCCCCCAGCGACCCTCCAGTGGAACCAGAACGGAGAGCTCTCAGAGAGCACCACCAATGTCACTCAAATACAATTAGGGTCTGAGACTGCTAACAACTCAGTATTCACCTGCTTTGGCTCCCATGTTACACAAAACACTCCCCAGCACTGTAGCACCAGGACATGTGAGTAGTGCACCTTCATTACCCCAACCTGAGCCTTCAAACTATCTGTTAATTGCTTTATCGTCACTGTCCTGTGATTTGCAGGGATGCCCTATGGAGAGCTTCAGTGTTTTGCATACGCAACACGTAATAATGAATATCTGATGCTGTCCTGCTCCTGGGAGGGTGGCTTTCCTAGAGCTCTGTTGTGGTGGGCTTCAGGTTCAGGGGAATTGCAGGGTACATCTGAGGAGAACTCGAATATCCTGGTTCTGCGCTCTAGTGCCACCTACAGTGGGAGGGAATTTGTATGTCATGCCAAACATCCGCTGGCTAAAGAGGACAAGCTGTGTGGACTGAAGTTAGGTCAGGAGTCTTTATCAGTGCGTAACATTATTTCTAATAATTAAACAATTCTTATTGCTGTTCCTCTGTTACACCTCTTTCAGAGGCACCTGTGTTATCTACTCAGAGGAGCATTGTTTCAGTTTATGAGGGTAATGACGTCCAGCTAACATGCATCCTGAGCAAAAACTACCCAGCGGTCACAGAGATCACCTGGTACAATAATATGAAACAGAAAGTGGGTGATGGTGGAATCCCCAATAAATATATCCTTCAGCAAGCTTCAGTCTGGTCCAACCTCACCGTCATGGAGACAGATGGCTTGATGGACAGCGGACAATACTGGTGTTCCGCAACTAATGCGGTTGGTGGAACTGAGATTCCTATTTTGCTGTTAGTGATGAGTAAGTGAAGCAGATTTAAATTCTAATTATTATTTAAATTTGGCTACA
Source organism: Corydoras maculifer (assembly GCA_019802435.1). Lineage (NCBI taxonomy): Eukaryota > Metazoa > Chordata > Actinopteri > Siluriformes > Callichthyidae > Corydoras > Corydoras maculifer. Next base: position 2,415,207 of record JAFMOD010000766.1, read on the forward strand.
TTTATACATACACTTTTGAGACAAATGTGTTTGAATGGGGTTAAGGGCAGGGTTCTCTAGTGGCTGGTCAGGTTCATCCAGAGCAAACTCTGAAACTTGCTTTGAGCTCTGGGGCACAGACATGTTGGAGCAGAAAATAAAATTTCCCAAAATATTAGTACAAAGTCGAAATTATACAGTCTCTGTGTTTGATTTTATACACCTGTGGCAATAGGACTAAAAAACATGTGAATTCAGAAATTACGAGATGGAATTCAAATCAGTTTGTCCATACTATGTATAGGGTTGTTTTATGACATCATAGTTACCTGAAATATAAAACATTATAGTGCCAGTTGTTTAAAATTTGATTTGTAAAAATGTCATGTTATAATAATTTTTTATATAAAATATAAATGTGTGTTGTGATCTAAATGCTCTGCATCTAAAGATTTATTTACTGTTTATTTAAGGGTACCCAATGCCACCAAATGTCACCATCAGTAAGATTCTGTACAGCAGTCGTCAACGGACAGATGTAACTGTGGAATGGCTGGTTCAGACGGATGGCAACCTCACTGGATTCTACATCGAGCACCAAAGTCCTTCTTTAAGTTTTTGGCAGACAGTGATAGCAGATCTGAAGCCCAACACCCGCAATTATCAGATTACAAATCTGAATCCAACTAATACTTATTCATTTCGAATCACTGCTGTCAATCACCGCACTAAAGGACATCCCTCAGAGAGCAGGAGTCCAGGTAGAAACCAAAAAGCTGTGTGTCTCTCTTTCTAAATCATCAGCCTGTCAGCAAACAGCTGCAAAACCTTTTAGCGCCATATTAAATTAAATTAAATTAAATGACCTCATCTTTGTTATAGTAAAATATAGCTAAATTCTGTACTGGTGTCACGGGGGTGGCTTTCCCATGCTCCTCAATGGGGAGAAAGTTTGGTGTGCTGGAAAGATCTATCGCTGGGCACACACTCATTTACACAGACACACAAACTCTATGGGGCAATTTAGTACAGCCAATTCACCTTGAATTCATGTTTTTGGACTGTGGGACGAAAACTGGAGAACCGCTCTTGCCGTCTATGTATATATTTAAATATATATACAGCATAGAAACGGATCCAGCATAGGTAAAATCAATTACCAAACATTAATTATTACAGATTAATTTCTGGAATGCAAATTTGGAATGTACTCTAATATGTCATATTTCAGTTGATTATTAAATTTGATTTCTTTTTGTATTTTACTGAATTATCTCTTGTTGTTCTTTACTCAGGTGATGCACACAATGCTGATTTGAACAGATCACACCTCATACATTCACTCCGCTCACTCTGTTCTTTTGTCCTCTTTCACAATCTCCCTTCTGCTTTCTCCTTTTATAGTTTGCTGACTTATTTAACATTTTCTTTTTCAGATTGATGAGGTTATGTTAATGTAACGATGGGTTTCATCAAAGAAAGATTTGCTGTCATTAAATAGTGTAAGAAGCTAATATGAAATGAATGTAGCCCTGTGGTGTGTCATAATGAATGTGTGCTGTATTGCAGCTCTCCCGGGCTTTAATGCTTACCCTGCTGTCATTGGTGCAGCAATTGGTGGTATGCTCATAGCAACGATAGCAACTGTGCTTCTCTTCATGTATGTGGTGAGGAATCGCAATAACAATCCTCGTAAGTAGCAATGAAACAGTATTTAACGTGTTAATCAATGTTTTGTTCATATTACTGTATGTGTGTCTTAATTAATAGTGGAAAATTAATTTCTTGTAAGTAGTAGCCTAATGATTGTTATCTGAACTCTGTATCCACAGGACTTCATGATTTAATATTTGGCAGGTATGATGATCTATTCACACTGCATGTTTATTAACTTTAATATCTATAGCTGCAGTTTCTCCTTAGTCTCTATGATGACATTAAAGATGTCATGACATCAGTTAAAAAACCTACATCAAGGTCTAGGATACTGTTGAATTTCTATCAACAGTTTAGAGTAGACCCTTTATTGTTCCAGCATTGGTGTGCCTGAGTACAGTGAGGGAGGCTAGAATCAATCCACAAATAACATGCTGTTCTTTAAAAAAGTCTGGATAGGTATTACTATATCATTAATAAACATCTGTATAATCTCACAGACAAAACAGCCAGTCTAGAGAAAACATCAGCTCTCCTGAGGATGAAGCCGCTGAAGGAACAGAAGGGAATGGAGGAGGCAAAGGAGAGACAGGTATCAACAAACTTGACACAACTTCACGCCACTCCCTCCCCCCAGAGCACCTTAAAAAATACATAAATGTCTGATTGATGGAAGTAACATGGTTACTCATGTTTTCAGGATCAGCCATGGCTCTGCCCAGACCCACTGCAACTCCTACAAACCTGCCACCAGGCGATGAACCAGTCAATGTCACCATAACAGTCATGGCCTCCAGCTAACGTCCCATTTAAACCAGTAATAACTGTTAAAGTGGAACTGCATCGGAACTTAACTAGATTTTCCAATAAGATGAAATCAATATCGTATTTAGTCAGTACTTTTCAGACAGATAAAGACAATTTCCTCCTTTAACACTTATTTCACAATTTATTTAAACAGTACACACCTTTATAGCACTTTTGCTTTTGTACAAGACATTAAAAACATTATTTTCCTATAATCATAGATTTCTGTGTGTGATTCGTTTCTATAATCTCTGACCCGAGCTCTAAAACATCTTTTTCCCACTTCCAAATCAATTAAAAAAAAGATTTAGATACTAGAACTTACCTAACAAGTGAAACTGGAAAAGAGCAGGTGTTTAAACCTAATTAATTACCCCCAAAATCCTCTGATCTAAGCACTCATAACCGTGTTGTGTTTTATAATTGAAAAAATGGAGCTTCCCTCGTTTGCTTCAGCACCTGAAGGCAATTTTGTACTTCAATGTGATGAAAAGTGGGACGTCCCTCACATCTGCTCACCTGTTATCGTGATAAGAGAGGTTTCATTTGCAAGTTTTCAAAAGAAAAAACTCACTGGATTCTAAGGGTTTTTGGAAATATTTATTTTCAGCTAAATGGAAAATAAAAAAAAAATAAAACCAGAGATTATTTTAACATTTCCCAGTTTCAATCGAACAGCCAGCACACTTTTGTAACATTGTGTAACAAACATCAGTCGAACTGAACAAGACACACAGAAAAACGCTGATCAGGTGAAAACAACAGGAACCTTCTGGTTGCTTATGATGTCTGATAACTTCTGTTTGAGTTTCACAAATATCTTCTTAAATTCCAAACCATCACCCTGAAAAAGAGAAAAGTATTGATTCACATTGACCCCCTGTGTCCATCCAGGGGAAATACACCCAGGACGGGGTACCAATCCATCACTGGGAGCACACTTTATTTAAAAAAAAACTGATAAAGTGGAAAGTGCTGTTCTTACCCTCGACAGCCTGAAATCTACTAGAATGCGCTCCTCCATTTCTAGAAAGTGGATCTTAAAGATCAGCTTATTGTTCCTGCAGTCCAGGGTGGAAACGGTTGCCTGAAAGTCAAAATAAAAAGAAGTACAGATGGAAACGTAGAAAGAAAGAAAAAAAAAAAAGCTGCAAGATACTTTCTCCTTTAATGACATTTAAATAACTAAAACCTTTTTTCTTTGTGTACAAGACTGTAAAGACAGGGGTTCTACAGGTATAAGAATTTATTTTAGGACTTTTTGTTTTTTTTTCAGGATCCCCTGATGTTCCGATGCAGTGGATTCTCAACTGTATTTTTATCAAAAAAACAACAAAAGGCAATTGTTTGCAGTTTCTTAGCTTCTTGCTTAAGGTTTTAACTGATGATTTTTATTGGACTTTTAAAGACTCAATATTTTCCATAAACCTGAAACATACAGCTCTTAATTCTTTATTTTTATTTAACATATTCAAATTAAACCGAATACGGAGTTGTACCTGGTTGGTGCAACTCTGCTTCCATGTGTAGCCCATAGCAACGCAGACATCACGCAGGGCTGTGCACGATGGCTCTGCCTTCAGTGTAGTGAAGAACCTAGTCAACCTCCTGACTAATCTTTGCCATGGACTCTGAAACAGTTTTATAAATCCAGTTGTGATGCATGAAATTTATGGACAGATGATTTGCAATCATTGAACTGAAATGATTTCGGTTGCATTTGGTCCTAAGTGTAAAAAAGACTCTGGTTCTAATGTGAAGAACAACCTGATGTGTCTGATAAAATCCCGCAGAGACGGGACATATAGTACCTGGCTTGCACCTGGTGTACCCAGAAATTGGCTTCCTAGCAGCATGTGGTCAGGGCAGGCAGGCTGAGAGAAGCTGACCTGTGCTCCCCCCGTGTGCACCACGTCCTCCTTTATCTCCCACGGGCCCTGTGGCTCAGGCTGTGAACTGGAAATGTGCACCCGGTCATCACTGAGGACACAAACAGACGGCTGCTGAGTGATACCGCAATGAAATAGAACGCTGCACTGAAACCAGAGTTCATCAGCTGGTCCTCTCAGTGTGATGAGCAGCAGACCTGTTTCGTCGTGCTAGGTTCAGTCGTTCAGAGTCGGACCTTGACAATTTGGTAACTGGTCCATGGACATCACTCTGCCGCTTCACTCCTGCAACCACATCAGAATTCCTCTTTATTTACTTCTACAAAACGTGTTTCTTAACATATTCAGTGCAGTGCCGACCACTTCTTTTATTCCAGTACAGCATCAGGGTTCTGAAAAAGCTACTCCACCACCACCAATGTTTGCTCTTTAGACCACTGCACTTTCATAATGTCTGAATTTGACCAAAATGTTATTAAATGCAAAATAAATACAGCAACAGCTAATAAATCAAACCTGCAACACCGGATTTAAAGCTGCGACTAAACCAGCGGTGTTTCTTGATGTCAGGAATAGTGAGCCGGTCTTCAGGATTATGAAGCAGAATCTTTGTTAACAGACCTACCGAGAAAGAAAGTGTTTAGAAAATAATTTAAAAGTGATAAAGTAAATCATTTTGCCTGCTTACACACAAAGGAACTTCTCATCCACATTTAACCCATCTGTTCAGTAAACTCACACATATATACACACACAGAGTGACGTGAGCGGTGAGCAGCCCTGCACACAGCGACCCAGCAATTGTTGTTGGGTGCCTTGCTCATTAAAAGTTTAAGAATAGTACTTGGTGGGACCAGGAATCCAACCGGGGACCTTCAGGTCACAAGGCTGGTTCCATAACCATAAGCCTATAATTGCCGAGTTGGCATCCAGTATCAGCATAGTGGTGTTTCGATATTTACCAAGAGGAATCGAATCGACTTTTTTCCACGGAGTGAGGTACGTTTTCTTCTGCAGCCAATCGGAATACTCCTGACAGCTCTCACTCGGCTGATCCCACGGTAACTCTGTAAACACAGAGATTTGTAAATGGACCGACACAGTCACATATGTGCCAATCAAAAAAAAAAAAAAAAAAAAGCAATCCAACAAATAATTTGCACCTCCTGCCAGCATGGCAGTAAGCACGATGCCACAGGCCCAGACGTCCGCAGGCTGGGCGTGAAACTCAGAACGGGACATTAGCTCCGGGGCCACGTAAGGCAAGGTGCCACACAGGCGGGATAACCGTCGCTCACGTCCACGGTGCCGAAACACGGTGGCTAGACCAAAATCTGTGATCTTTAAATTATCTGGTAAAGAGTGCAATAAACAAAAAATGAGCTTATGCTCTGAAACACAGTTTTATTATTGTTACAGTTACATGTATAATAACCTTTATCATCCAACAGGATGTTTTCGGGCTTGATGTCTCGATGGGTTATTCCAATACTGTGCAGATATTCCTATAAAAACAGATAATAACAGATTAGCTGGCCAGATACAGACAACAGACCAGAACTGCCAGCTAAAGACAACAGACGTGTAGAACCATCCTGTGTGGTGGAGCTGATGAACTGGACAGCAGATCTTACAAAGTGACAGATGAGTGTATAAAAATTAAATCTGAACTTACCACTCCAGCAATCAGCTGCTGAAAAAACCTGTGCGCGTCCTTTCCCGGCATCCCTACATCCGGCTCTGTTATGAGAAACCATATTTTGGAAATGCCGCCAAATCTACTTCACTCACATCCATATATTTATACACCTACAGTACCTATACGATCAAACAGCTCTCCTCCACTGCAGTACTCCAGGAAAATGTAGTGAATGGTACCCTCACTCCTGTGCCCATAGAATCGCACTATGTTGGCATGGTTAAGCAGCTTGTGCACACACACCTCTTTTTTTACATTGTCTATACACTCCCTGGCACTGGATATGTCCACAACCTTGACTGCCACTGCCTCCTCGGTCTTCTTGTTCACCAGCAGGCGGACTCTGAAGAACCAAAGGACAAAGGAAAAATTAAATACAGAGAAACCTGAGTAGAGCTTTAGTCTGAGAAATTTGCAACAGGTACTCACTCGCCATAAGCACCCTCTCCAAGAGTCTGCACCAGATCCCAGTCCTGGACGAAAGGCACAGCCATGACCTGAATGAACACAGAACAAAGTATAAATATTAAATAAAGCTATTAGTTTAACTACATTTTCCCCCAGCGTCGCTGATTCCTTTATCAAATACCTTTCGAGTCCTTACGTTATTTTTTTGATCAGTGACATCATCACCTAATTTGCATAATAGTCAATTTGCAGGTATTTGAATCTATAGAATAAATGAATAACATTGTGGGAGACAAAAAAGTGAGTAAAAAAAAAAAAAGACACCAGATATATGTAAAAACTACAAATAAACTGCTTATGTTCCCAACAACTTTGGAATGTGGAAAGTGGTGGTTGTCATAGCGATAAAACTACTGTCGCTTAGAACATCGGATGAGTTGTTTTCCGGCAAAGCGACAGAAAGCTCCAGCATATTTTTAGGAGATCCTTTAGGATTCAAACTTTAGGTAAGAAAAATGGGTCAATAAATGTAATCAGTGTATCTGACGGTCATGTTGCGCTGATCTGACCTCAGGTTGGAAAAGTGTGAAGTAGCTTCTGAGTCGTTGAGTTACTTTTGTCATATTGGTGTAACTTAGTTTGCTATATTTCTTTGGGTGCTAGTATTTTTGTAGCAAAGCATTGTATATTGTCGACTAACTAATAGCTAGGGGCGGCACGGTGGCTTAGTGTTTAGCATGTTCTCCGCTCAGCACTAGGGAATCCCGGTTCGTATACCCATCTGGGTGGAGTTTCCATGTTCTCCCCGTGTCTGCGTGGGTTTCCTCCGGGTTCTCCTGTTTCCTCCCAAAGTCCAAAAACATGGATCAAGTCAATTGAGTTGTGAAAATTGCCCCATATAGAGTGTGTCTGTGTGAGTGAGTGTGAGCCCAGTAATAGATTGGCGTCCTGTCCTGGGTGTATCTGCCCAGCGCCCGAAACGCTCTCCCCTGGATGGGCATGGGCATGGGGAACCCCCCCTCCCCCCGCGACCCTAATAGAGGATGAAGCGGAAGATAATGAATGAACTAATAGCTAAACTCACTATATTTTATAAGTGGCCAACACGGTCAGTGACACTGCTGGGATAGGAATAATGCACCAACTAAATAAGCCCTGCTCTGTGATGGTACCATTGGGGTCCTGAGCATTAGAGAACAGAGTACACAGTATGTACTGTAGAACACAAACAGATGGACTACAGAATGGAATTGTAGAACTACAAAATCCATCTTCACGGTACGAAATGACACAATGGACAATAATCAGAGCTGATACTGAATATCATCATCATCATCATCATCATCATCATCTGACTGAGAAACAGATACACAGATCTATACAGGGCGGTACGGTGGCTTAGTGGTCAGCACGTTCGCCTCTCAGCGCTAGGGTTTCACGGTTCGAATCCCCATCTGGGTGGAGTTTCCATGTTCTCCCTGTGTCCGCGTGAGTTTCCTCCGGGTTCTCCGGTTTCCTCCCACAGCCCAGTGTCTGTGTGAGTGAGTGTGTGCCCAGCGATTGGTGCCCTGTCCTGGTGTATCTGCCCAGCGCCCGAGACGTTCTCCCCTGGATGGGCATGGGGAACAGCCCCCCCCCCCCGCGACCCTAATAGAGGATAAAGCGGGAGATAATGAATGAATAAAAGATCTATACAGAATGCGTAGTGAGTGTCAACCTAAAAAAGTGACGTAAATAAAACAGCCATCACTAAGAGCAGCAGCTGCAGATTGAACTCACAGTGAGATGGCTGTGTATTTGCCGCTGATCGGGGCGCTGTGTGGTTTAAATGTAAAAGTCTTTGATGCGATCAGAGTTCAGACTCCGCAGCGCGAACGAGCGCAAAACGCTTCATATTGGCGCGTTTCTACCGAAAATACTGACGTAAGCAGGGAGCGGGCTTTTCAAAATAAAAGACTTCAACGCCTCAACAAAGTTCGTTCTCAAACGAATCGCCTTTATTTTTAACACAAAATTCATTCATTCATTCATTATCTCCCGCTTATCCTCTAGTAGGGTCGCGGTGGGGTTCCCCATGCCCATCCAGGGGAGAACGTCTCGGGCGCTGGGCAGATAGACCCAGGACAGGGCGCCAATCCATCGCTGGGCACACACTCACTCACACAGACACACTCTATATGGGGCAATTTTTGAGAATTCAATTAACTTGATCCATGTTTTTGGACTGTGGGAGGAAACCGGAGAACCCGGAGGAAACCCACGCAGACACGGGGAGAACATGGAAACTCCACCCCCCCCCCCCCCCCCCCCCCCCCCCCCCCCCCCCCCCCCCCCCCCCCCCCCCCCCCCCCCCCCCCCCCCCCCCCCCCCCCCCCCCCCCCCCCCCCCCCCTGCTGAGAGGAGAACATGCTAAACCACTAAGCCACCATGCCGCCATGATAATAAAATAAAACCGAAAAAAAATAATAGCATACTTAAAACTATTTCGTGATGTAAACGAGGAACACTTCGCATTTATATCAGAAATGTATAAATAAATCTATAGATGATCCATAGATGCGTGTTTTGTTATTACTGAGACAAATTAACTATTACAATATTTTTTTTTCAAACACTCGTATGGAGAAAATATTTGGGCTTAAATAAGATTGTATATAAAATAGGTATATATCAGTAGCTGTTTGTAAGTTTATCTTAATTTATATTTAGTTTGTTTTATGTATTTCCTCCATTTAAACGGAAATAACTTAAATCAAATAAACCACTTAAACATTTAATTATGTCTATATTTTACAGCGAAATAGACCGAATTACACAGAACTTTATTTTGTAAAAGCAATGTTTAAGGATTAAACAGAAACGTTAAATACATCAGCACGAATGTTATTTAAGTGTAAAATCATTTTCGGGTGAATGTAGCTTTAGTTTAAGTTATTTAGTTTAAAGTGACAGCAGTTTATTGTGAAACACATTGATCTTTTACGCTTCTTCTTGCTGCCATGGTTACCACCGTTTACTTCCGCAAACAAAAGCGTTAGAGGTTTGTGCAGAGAGCACTCACTGCCTTTTAATCAGCTGTGTAAATAATTAAAGTGTTATTTCATTTAAATCCGATATTAACATGCTGACGGGTCAGAAATACAGAACCCAGTGTCGGGAGTTCACTGGACCAACTCCTCACTCAGTGGCTGTGGTAAGACATCAGCTACAAGTTTCATACTTTTAAAGCTATAATGACATTCTCTATTTCCTCCACTTACCATACAGATGGACTTTGTAGTTTTACAATTACAGACTCTAGTCCCTGTTGGTTCTCTGTTCTCTGTTGGTCAGCAGCATCACAGAACAGGTATTATTTGGGTGGTGGATTGTTTGTTGTCAGTTCTGCAGTGACACTGATGTGGTAAGGGGGTTTTAGTGCAGCAGTGTTGCTGTAATTTTATTTAACCACCTCAGTGACACTGCTGGGATAGCAATAATGCACAGTATGTACTGTAATCCACAAACAGATGGACTACAGTCTGGAATTGTAGAACTACAAAGGCCATCTTTATAGAAAGTGGAAATAAGAACATGGCCAACAAGTGGAGCAACACGGAGGCGTGTCCATGCTTGTACTAAATTACCAAATGACCTACTTTTACTAGTATTATTAATAATATTATTTATTGTTGTTACTGTTTACAGAGGGCTCGCCAGCCATCATCCAGACCTTCTGATTATCTCAATGTGGAGGGGCGAAAACAAGAGGCTGCTCGAAATCAAGTACTAGAGTTTACCAAGGATCACAGCACATGTGAAATAAAAAACTGCTGGGAGAAAAAAACAGAAGAAAGGATAATGTCGGTCAATGTACGGCGCCGTGATCGGGATATGAAGGAACAGCATGAACAGAAACTTAATAAACGCAGGGAAAGGTGCTTATTTAAAGATCTTTTTTCAATCAATGGGTTCAGGATTGAGATTCATTCAGTGTGTTGATAATGTGATGATTCTGCACAACTCCAGGGACCCATGCTTAAACTGAACTAACTAAACCATTGCTATGTTTGTAAGTCTTTAGTTATTGTGGTATCCATTAGCTATTCTATTATTTACTCTAGTTCAGAGGTTTTGAATTAATGACTGCGGGATGGAATAGTCTTGACCTAAGTCAAGTCTCTGTGATCTCAGTCTCTGTAATAATTCATGCCAAAGAACAGGGTTGAGCTCTGGCCTCTCAATCTTTGAGAGCTTCTTAAAGTTGTATTTCCACTGTTCTGAGATCAGGAGGAGCTACAGTGTCTATGATGTAAACTATTCGATTTTTGATCCTTTACACTTATTTTTTTGCAGACTGCGTGAAATACTGAAGTCTGAGGAGAGGGATTTGCTACAGGAGATGGCATCGAGGAAAGAAACCGTGGTTGAGAGACAAACTAGGATGAAAGAAAGAGCAAAATATCTGCAGGAGAAAAGAGAACGTGAGAGGCAGATAGTTGTTGCAGATAAACTGGATCAGCACTTCAGGTAGCAAAAGAATACATTCTGTAAGGAAGTCATACTTTAATAATCAGATGGTCCTGTAGGATGATGGTGGCTGGATGATGGTGGCCAGGTGTTTAAAAAAGTAAAGTTTCCAGCAGCACCACTGATCTGTCTGTCTGATCCACACCAGTGCAAAACACAATATCAGAGCCATCACTCCATGGCTCTTAATTATTTACCATTCACATAATACTTGCTTGCTCTGCCATCATCATAGACAATAGAGAATAAAGATTTAGAAACTCTAGGTATATAGAATAACAGAAGGACTACATTTTGTAATGGTAAGGTAAATTTTGAAGTTCATCTATATGATACGTGGAGGAGAAATAGCACAATAGACAATGAAGCAAGAAGGAGGTGTGTACATGCTTTTGACTGGTACTGCATATGCTAACAATACAATAGATCGAGTGGAAAAACAAGGAGGAGAACCTACCTAAGTGGCCATACAAAAGCTGTATGTTAATGTTAGTGTAAATAATTGTAAATATACGTTGACACCTTCTTTAATTAGTGAAATCCTATTAAAAAGCCGACATGTTAAACAGGGCACAAGGTTCAGATCAGACATGAAGCCACAAGCCAAACAACAATAGAACAGTTCGGGTTGGGCACCAGAGTTCCAGTGAAAAGAGATTTGCCTGCAGCATGAGCGAATGAGCTTGCTATAATATTCATAAACTGTACAAAAACACATGCGCATCATCAGCCAGGTTGCTGAATTAACACTTTAATACCAATTGTGTCCGGCCTGTTGTTTTCCAGAGAGCAGAGTGCAGAGCTGAGGGATCTTCAGACGCGCCGCTTACTGGACGAGGTCTGCAGAGAGCGAGCTTCTCAGATCCGGTCACGTCAGGAAGAGCAACAGCTTCTGCAGGAGGAAGAAGTGCTGTTTGCTAAGCTATGGGAAGAAGATCGACTGGCTAAGGAGAAGCGCCATAACCTGGAAACTCAGCGCCAGCGAGAGGGTAACCTTCAGCAGCTGGCATTCCATCGCATTCAGATGGAGGCTGTGGAGCAACAGAGGATACAGGCCAAGCGGCTTAAAGAAGAGGAGGCTCAGTTACTGGTGCACAGTTTTTAGTGTTACAAATAAAAAAAAATCCAAGATAAATGGTTCATAAACATGTCTAAACCACCTGTCCTGAACTTTCTTCCCTGGATGGGCATGGGCAATCCCCTTGCAAACCTACTATAGGTTTATAGGTGAAAGATAATGGATGGATGGATAATGTAGTTTGTATTCTATATGAGTGTTCAAAAACATTCTAACATCTAAATTAAGTAAATAAATGAAGTAACATGTAATGAATCCAAAATGTGTTTGAATGCTGTATTATTTAGCGCGATCAAAGAGAAATGATGCGTCTGGAGGAGCAGAGGGAGCACATGCAGAAGCTGCAGAATCAGGAGCGCCAGCGCAGGCAGCTCGTCCACTCACTGAAGCTGAAGATGAAGCGACTGGCCCGCGAGCAGCAGGACGAACTGGCGTTTGACCTGAGCATCTTGGAGCAGCTTCTTGCACAGAACAGGGATGAGAAGAAGGAAGTGGCTCTGCGGAAGGTAAGATTGTAACGCACCAGACAGGCTGCAAAATGACTGAATGTAAAGGATATGAGCTTCTGCAGGGGTAAAATTTAAACAGCAGTATTACAAGCCTTCTCAAAATAATGACTTGTGACTGGCGACTTGTCTTAACTCTGCCTGGAGTAATACAAGTGAAAAAGGAACTCCTTAATTACTGTCATTATAATTTCAGTGAAACATAACCATCACACCCCAACCTGAAAATCTGGCTTTAATTTGTCAAACCCAATCAATTTCAACACAATTACTTCACCTCAGTTGCGTCCAAAATTGTCTACTACCTACTACACACTAGTCAATTACACTCACTATACAATTTATAAGATACAGCTTCATGTTTTTCATTTATATAGATGCACTTTGAAGTTCTACAATTACAGACTGTAGTTCACCTGTTTGTCTACACACTTAGTCCTCTTCACTCTGTTCTTTAATAATCGAGACCCTCACATGGTGTGTTTATATGGCAATAACATGGTGATTATGTGCAACATAAGGAAAGCAGGGAGTTTATAAGGCGTAAATAAGATATATCCACAAACTTTCCGAATTCATGATTATGTTTAACATCAACATCTGATATTAAAGCAGGACATAACATATGACCGTTTTTTTTAACAGTTGGAGCTGCGTGATGAGCATCACCGGTATCGGCAGTATCTGGCAGAGCAGCTGGAGGAAGAGAGACGGCAGGAGGCAGAGTCGGAGCAGCTGATCGAAGCCGAGCTCCAGGAGAGATGGACACGCAGAGCAGAGGAATTACGCATGTATAAAGAAGCCCGAGACGAACTCATGACGGATGTGCTGGACACGCGGCACTTACAAATCCAGGAAAAATGTATGTTTATTTTGTTTCCGTACAGTAAGAGTATGGCCACTGATATTTACAGTGTATATATAAATTATATATATATATATATACAGAATGGTATCATTCAGTGGTTTGTTGGTTGTGATGTCCATTTTAAGGTTTTGGGTTCAAATTCCAAGTTTGCCAAATATACTAATGTAAGCTATTATTGCTTCTGGGGGTGGCTGAGCCCAAACTCTGACCCCAAACATCAAGCTGGTATAAAAGTATCTGCAAAGTGACCAACCAATTGTCATGATATCCATCCAGGCACAATCCTCCTCTTAATCCTATACTAATGTCCCTTCAGGTGGGTGCTGGGCACACCCTCACAGACACACACACACACACACACACACACTATATCGGGGCATTTTAGATAGGGGCAATTATGAGCAGCCAAATCACCTTGAACATGGACTAATAATATTATATAATATATGAGACAGAATTTATTATTGTCAACATTAAGCAGATAAATAAATACAAGAGAAGATTTAAGGCCCTCTTTTAACAAAAACTAAAGTGTGTTATTTCAAGTTCAGTTGTTCATGGGAAGATTAGAAGTTAATGACGGGGTTGTGCTCATTCTTTTTGGCATTATGTTTGCAGTGGAGCGGAATGCTCAGAAACAGGCTGAACTGGCTGAGGAGAGAGAAGAGCTGAATAGAACCATCCAGGAAAACAAGCTGCTGGATGAACAGGAACAAAATCGGTGAGGTTCTTTTTGATTGACATCTCTTTCTAATTTAGCTTTTTAGCTCTAATTAATAAATGCCGTGTGCATGTCCATGTTAAAATTTAAATAATTTCTTCGGTTGCATTGCAGTATTAGAAATACCTGTCAGGAATACCAGACTGATCTGATAGCGCAGATGATGCGGAAACAGCATCTGTTTAATGAGGACCAGGCTGAGAAAGAGCTGGAGTTCCAGCAGGAACTGGCCAACCAGGAGAGGTATAATCAGAAGACGCAGGAGATTTTGGCCAACCCTACATCCAACACAATGGTTCATCCCTTCAGGAGATGAGATCGACCGACCTCAAGCTGATCACTCAGTTTACGCGATGATTAATTCCTTTTTATTTAAGAAATGTTTTAAGGAATTTTTCTTTTATTAAATCTAAAATCTTTTAGATTAAAAGCCCAACATTGTGACCGCTGAGCTACCACACACTGTATTTCCATATTTGTTTGTGGTTTAGTGTCTACACAGTATAATTAGCATTACTCTTGGTATACAGGAGTCAAATTCCTGTTTTATAAGTGAGAGTGATGTCAGGCTCACTGATCTCATATCTCACATGCTTCCTAATCCTGCTGGGTTTTATGGGATGTGGTGTACACAGGTAGTGGTTTGACGTCATTTTACTGACTTTACTGATTACTATCAGTCATGCAATAAAGAAAACTCTGTAAGAAAGTGGTAATGTGTATTAATTGAATTGGGTCTGGTTATAGCATTAAGATGGAAAATGATAGATTTGGAAATTTTGCTGGAGTCCATATCAAAGAGCAGGTCAATGAGAGTTGCAGGGCTATTTTTGGACTCTTGAGATGCAAGCTGTTTTGAAACTATTTTTGTCGTTCTTGTCTGACTAGACTTGCTGGATTTAGATGAGGTTACCGATGTTCACACTAGTGAATAACTCCTGTGTTGGGTCAATGTAGGAAAGACTGTCCCATCCTATACTGTCCTGAAATAGTGTAAAGTGTTTTAAATCTAAGGATTCTTTGCCCAGATTTATTTGCCTATTTAGGGCTTACGTACCCCCCAATACCCTATATGGACAATTTTGTCAGACACATATGCATTACAATTACAACTTTAATAGCATTCTAAGTTCTCCCGCTGCATCAATAACAGCTTCAAATCTTCTGCAGAGATTTTATACAAGATTTCAAAGTAATTTTGTCGGATTTTCCATTCATCCTGAAGTATATTTGTGAAGTTGGACACTGATGTTGGATGAGAGATTTGGCCGGCATTCTTTATTCTGGTTGAGCTCAAGACTCTGCACAGTTATGTTAAAACAGAAAAGGGCCTTTACAAGTCAAAGTATCAAAGTTAAATATACAAATATGCAAAACAATGTTTTAAAGAGAGGAATCCAGAGGAATTTTATAGATTATGATGCCATAATCCAATTGAGCAGGATAATGTTCATTATTTTTATCCAAGCCATAATCCTGTATCTGTACAGTCACAAATATTGAGCCATGTTCCTGATGTCATGTCTTTCGTAGCAACCTTTATGTTTGTGCATGTTAATCTCAGCAGCAGGTGGTTGCACAATCTCCTGCTGTGAGACTGATCCGCCCCTGCAGTGCACAGATTCCTGAAGGGATATTGAGAGAATATAACTGTATTTACTTGTACTTGTGTTTTACTGTTACATGCACATGGTATTCCTCTTTAATGATGGTGTATGTATGGTGTCTAATGATGTGCAGGACCGAATCAGAGCACCCTGTGAAAGAAGTAATAGGATTGCAGCATGACTGGCCTGTGAGCTTTTACCCAATGACAGGCTTGCTTAAATGATTATGAGTATGAGAACACCACCTTCTCTTTTTGTTTGTCTTAGGTTTGACTGTCTGTTAAATAGCTCGACACCACCTCATACCTGCTGAAGGAGTGGTTGGGGAGTGGAGCCGTTTTGACCGATGTCATTTCTGTCTTAGCCTTCTTGCCACTTCGCTCATGTGCAGGCGTTTCTTTAAGTTCTCATACATGGTGTGAGAGTTACCTCCCAGTTTCACCTCATTTTGGAATAATCAGCATAGATTTTGATCTTAAAAATGACATGAGAGGAACCCAGTCGCTAAAGTATATTTGGGATCTATTCATTTTCAGTGGTGGATAAAGGTGAAGACAGGATGTCAAGCGACCAGGAGTTCTATGTCAAGGTAATGCTAATGTGGAATTGAATACAATGCCATGTGAAAATGGGTGAAGCCAAATAATGGCCAAACTTTCTCATTTCAATGTTGATTAAAGGTCATGTTTTTCCTTATTGGTTTCTTTGAGTCTTAACAACTTACAAAGAACTTGATATTAT